>MDKI01288538.1:0-23747 GCA_005239505.1 Nicotiana paniculata | reverse complement strand
ACGTGTATTCTATAGACCAAAATTCTGAAAACTAATATCTTCATCTCTTTTCCTTGTTTGTATTGAAGACTTCTTCAGTCATCTTCTTCAAATCATCTTCTCCATATATATTATTTCCGGTGATTATGCCAACACTAAACCGGAGAAGCTTATGATTTTCTTGGTTTGAAATGAACTCTTACAATCAAAGGGGCGATATTTTTAAAATCTGCATATTTTGAAATGATTTTTCTCAAACAAAGTATCAGAAGAAAAACTTTAGGAGAGTAATATTGCTTTTGGTCAAACCATTTTGGAAAGTACTTAATTTCTTCAGTATGAGAAGAAACACTTTGTGTTTGGCCCGTATTTCTATTATTACCTGATTTTTGAGTTCCAAACTATGCCAAAAGAAATGTAAATATTCATTTCCAATTAACTAAATTTAAATATTTTATATGATAAATTTAACTTGAGAAATAACTAAATGAAATTAAGGTTGTTTCATATGGTAAATATAGTTTTTATAATGATATATTTATCTTAAGATAATTAATACTTCTAAGGAATTAATTTTCTAAGCTATAAATTTAAGCTCCATTTTCACAAATCACAACGTCAAATTGCCTCTGCTTGGAGGTTTGGTTGGAAAAAAAAAGGATTTCTAAATCATTCGAAAGAAAAATTAAGGAAAATAATAATAATAATAATAATAATAATAATAATAATAATAATAATAATAATAATAAGAAGAAGAAAGAAAGAAATACAGGAACCATTAGTAACCCGAACCTTTCGGCTCGGAATGAGGTTCGGCAGGTAGTTTCTTACACCAAAACTGAGTGTGCGTGAGCGTAAGAGGAGCAAAAAGCGAAGGTGGCCATGGTGATGGCGCGCGGAGGGGAGAGGAGAGGAGAGGAGAGAGTCTACGTACAGAAAAAAAATAAAAAAGGATTAAATAAACTTAGCACAAAAAATAAATTTCATTGACCCCCAAAAAAAGAAAAAGAAAAAGAAAGAAAGAAAAGATCAAACCCAGTTTCATCATCATTGTTTTCCTCCTATAACTTCTCTTCCATTTTGTTGTCGTTCTTGTTTCTTCCCCAATAAAGATCCTCTCACCAAAATCCCCTGCCACCCTTCTCTCTGTATATACATAAAATACGTACATATAATGCAGAGATAAGTACATATTTTTTTATTGAACATTGTCTTTGATCATCCAACCGAGATTCCCCATTTTTGCAATGGCAATGGAGGAGGGTATTCTAGCAATATCTGTGGCATCAGTGGTGGAGGATGTTTTGCAACAACACGGGAAGCGACTGAGCGACATTGATTTGGCTTCTCGGAAAGCTGAGGAAGCTTGTAATTTCCCTCGCTTCATTCCTTTCTTTGATCATTTATATTTTCTTGTTTATTATTTGTCTTCCTTTGTCAAAATGTGATCTTTTTAATCAATTTGTCATGTTTCTATGAAATTAAGTGCCTCGTCTGTTGGAGTTGTTGTTATTAATGCATATTATTTGAGATGAACCTAATTTCGCTATTACATTTTTTTTCTATTTAATGTGTATTTCCAAGATTCTCCGTCTTCTGAATTTCCCATCAATCATGAAACAAGAAAAAAAAAAAAAAAAAAAATTCCCATTGTCCCACCTGAATATGTTCGTTTTAAAAAAAAATATATATATCTTGATTTTGTGACAGAGAATGTTTAATTGGTTAATGTAACAAATGCAGCATTGAGAAGATATGAAGCAGCAGGGTGGCTCAGAAAGACAGTTGGAGTGGTTGCGGCTAAAGATTTGCCGGCAGAGCCTTCAGAAGAAGATTTCAGACTTGGATTGCGCAGTGGAATTGTGCTTTGCAATGTTCTTAATAAAATTCAGCCTGGTGCTGTGCAAAAAGTGGGGTTTATGAAGCTCCTTTGGTTCAACCTTTTATCTATAATCAGTTTCAGCTAGTTATTGACCTAGTTCTACTTTGGTTTATTAGGTAGTTGAAGCACCTCCTGATTCTGCTAATGTCCCTGATGGGGCAGCTCTTTCTGCGTACCAATATTTTGAAAACGTGCGCAACTTCCTTGTTGCCGTAGAAGAAATGGGGCTTCCCTCTTTTGAAGCATCTGATTTGGAGAAAGTAAGTAGATGAATTGGGGATAATTTGATGTTTGTTTGATCTTGTGTTAGTAAAGCTCTAAGCTAGTTGATCGAACACTTAAAGACACAGAGTTTTGAAATGTTTTATCATTTCCTGAATTAGGGAGGGAAATCTTCCAGAATTATCAATTGTGTGCTAGCACTGAAATCATATGCAGAGTGGAAACAAGGAGGTGGAAGTGGATCATGGAAATACAGTGGGAGCTCAAAACCATCATCGGCAGGAAAGCAATTTTTCCGAAGAAATTCTGAACCATTCATGAATTCAATCTCAAGGACTTCATCTATCAGCGACAAGTCTCTTGATAGCACTGAGCCTGATGCTCGTGAAATGGTTTGTAAGCTTATTTTGTAATGTTTGGCATCTCAAAATATGCTCTACAAGGTAAAAATCTTAATCTTTCATTTCCAGGTGAACGCAGGTTCCTTGCATATGCTTGTTCGCGAGCTTCTCTCTGACAAGAAGCAAGAAGATGTTCCATTTGTAAGTTATCTTAGCTTGATTTCCACAATCTTGGAAAAGGGATTCCACTAGAGCGTTTGATCTGTTTCGTGTATACAACTCTTTGTCTCATTAGTCATTACTGCTACTTTGTTCAGTTGGAAGGTATTACGAATGATAATCATCTTTTTTTCTTTGATAAGGTGAATGATAATCATCTTTCTAAATGTGATTCCCAACAGACAGCTCTGATGACAAATAATCTGCCAGACTTAGAGAAATAAGCTAATCTTCACAACAGGGTCCACGTAGTTAGCTTACTTCTCTAGCTTCCTTCAGAGGGTAAAGGCTTAGTAAGGACAGTAAATCTAGTTTATAAGATTTGAGGTTTGCATGGATAGTTAGAAAGAGGCATCACCCAAGAATATATAGTACATCAGATGCCATCATTCCTTATGAAGTAGCAAACTACAATACTAGGTTATCTTATTCCTATTATCAGATTCTCCCAAAGTTCTGGAAAATGTCTCCGGAGAGGAACATAGCTGGCTTCTTCCTCTAGTATCCTATTGGTTATCGAGTTCTTTGACAAAAAAGTTGATGGTCCACTTACCTGAAATAAACAAGTTTCTCATTTTGGACAGATTGTGGAGAATATGTTGAGCAAAGTTATGGAAGAATTTGAGCATCGGCTTGCCAACCAAAGTGAACAGGTTGGAGCTCCTTCATTACCGGCGTTTTCATTTTACTACATATTATACGAGGCTTCTTCTTCCCAACTTCTTGTTTTCTTACGGGCATCTGAAATATGACAGAACAGATTGCTCTTTTTAGCAGTTGAAATATGCTGAAAGTATCACACTGTCCTATCTAGCTTACAGCTGGGTCTTACATATTTTTTGTTGATATGACAGTTGAAGACCTCCCACAAAGAGACAGCTGTTTCGACTACCGATGGATCTCCCTTGGAGCTTAAACATGAGGAGACGCAGGTTGCAATGGTCAAGGATGAAGAAAAAGCAGCCTCTGAAGGGATATGCGGCAGGATAGACATACATGATGGTGTATCAACAACACAGGTTGTAAAACAGCTGATGCTGGTTGAACAACAGCATAGAGAAGTACAGGTATAGGAGTTCTTCTGCAGATCAGAGATGAAGTATGTTTGGTTTCAACTGATTGATTGACATGCCCTGTTCATAATCTGTAGCAATTGAAATCTACTCTCCGTGCTGCTAAAGCAGACATGCAGTTTCTTCAACTGAAATATCAAGAGGAAGTCGGCAATCTAGGTACAACTGAATAGAACTGGTTCATGCTAATTGAGATTGTGACTGGGACTTAGCAACTAAAATCTCTTTTGAATAGGTAAACATCTGCATGGTTTAGCTCACGCTGCTTCGAGTTATCAAAAGGTTCTTGAGGAAAATCGAAAGCTGTACAATCAAGTGCAAGACCTTAAAGGTAAACACTGTTTATAGAGTAAATTCTAATTTCATTGCATTCTGCTAGAAAAGTGTGATGATACTAATCAAGTGCAAGACCTTAAAGGTAACACTGTTTATAGAGTAAATTTTAATTTCATTGCGTTCTGCTAGTAAATTGTGATGATACTAACCACTGTTCTGCGTGTACATTTACATATTTGGACAGGGAACATCAGAGTATATTGCCGGGTGCGACCATTCTTGCCTGGCCAACAAAACAGTCTAAGCACTGTGGATCACATAGAAAATGAGAATATTACAATAACTACTGCTTTAAAATACGGAAAAGAGGGAAAGAAATCATTCACTTTTAACAAGGTCTTTGGTCCTTCTGTAACCCAAGGTCGCTAAGTTCCCCATACTTTTCCTTTTCATGCACAGCGCAGCTTTAGATTTCATTCTAACAACCTCTGTTTCTCACAATGCAGCGGAAGTGTTTGCAGATACACAGCCTTTGATCCGGTCTGTTCTTGATGGCTTCAATGTTTGTATCTTTGCTTACGGACAAACAGGATCAGGGAAAACACATACGATGGTTAGGCAGTTAACTTAATTATTGAACTGTTTAATCATAGAAGTGGATATCATTTGGTTAAGAGAAAAGACAAATACATTATGTTAATAGTTCCTAAATTTTTTTACCTACAGACTGGCCCATCAGATCTCACGAAGGAGACCCTTGGTGTGAATTACAGGGCATTGAGTGATCTATTCCTTATCTCAGAACAGAGAAGAGATGTTATTTCTTATGATATTTCAGTTCAGATGGTTGAGATTTATAATGAGCAAGTCAGAGATCTCCTTACCCCAGATGGTGTTAACAAAAAATATCCTTTTTGCAACCATTCATTCCTTTGCTTTTTCATATTTCTATTAGCTCTCAATCTTTTTGGTCTCTTAAATGTTTGAACTTAACTTCTAAATACAGTAGAAATTCGTAATAGTTCCCAGAAGGGTTTCAATGTACCTGATGCAAATCTTGTTCCGGTAACATCAACTTCTGATGTAATGAATCTGATGAACCTTGGGCACAAGAATCGTGCAGTGAGTGCTACTGCCATGAACGATAGAAGTAGTCGCTCTCACAGGTGCTGCTTATATGTCCTTTTTCTATTTTTCCTGTCTTAAGTTGGAAGTTACTGCTGATTTAAGTTTCTTTGCTCTCTATATAAATATTTATTTTTGCACATTTGCAGTTGCCTTACAGTTCATGTTCAAGGAAAAAACATGACATCTGGTGCAATTCTTCGTGGTTCCATGCACCTCGTTGACCTAGCAGGAAGTGAAAGAGTGGACAAGTCAGAGGCAGTTGGTGATAGGTTGAAAGAGGCTACACATATCAACAAGTCTCTTTCTGCTTTAGGAGATGTCATATCTTCACTTGCTCAAAAGAACTCACACGTTCCCTACAGGAATAGTAAGCTTACGCAATTGCTTCAGGATTCTCTTGGTAAGATCTTTGTGCTGTAGCCGTAGAACTTTTTCCCCCTCTTCTTTCTGCTATTCAAGTTTTGGCTTTCATATCTATCAGGAGGGCAAGCAAAAACGTTGATGTTTGTTCATATAAGTCCTGAGCCTAATGCTGTTGGAGAAACACTCAGCACTCTGAAATTCGCTGAACGGGTTTCTACAATTGAGCTTGGTACTGCACGGGTCAACAAGGAGAGTTCTGACGTCAAGGAACTAAAAGAACAGGTTTCACAATTGCCATATTTTAGGTTTATCAGTGAACTTGTAGGCATGAACTGCTTTTCCCTTCTATAATGTAGATAACAAAATGACAATTCTTTTCTTCAAAAGATGTTTTCCAGACGAATTGCATTTGGATTTTAAGTATTAGTTTTCCCCTTCAACAGATTGCCAGTCTTAAGGCAGCCTTAGCAAGGAAGGAGGAAGAGCAAGGGCGCCGCCCACTTTCCAGATCAAGTACTCCAGAAAGAGTCAGAACAGGATCCTGCGGATCTTCTCTTTCTTCTAGTTGGCAGAGTATGGGAGACCTTTCAAGCCCTCATGGACAGCTAATAGAAGATGTTGATAGTAACATAGAGGTATATTTTTTTCGGATATGCCTCATCTAGCTTTTAGCCTCATATTTAATATTATTAACTAGTCAAGTCATTCAAATTTTATGCTTCACTGGTTGCGCATTGTAATCTTTATCGTACAGAATAGAAACACACCAATGCCAGTTGCACAAGAGTTTTGTTTTGCTTAAGTCACTAACTATTCTAAAGCCTCAAAATTATCTAGTAGGATTTTAGATGTAAAATGGTTTTTCCAAATATGTAAACTGTTCATTATATGCTTCTGCATACATTCTAGTTATTCTCCTATGAGTGGATTGAGTCATTAGCTGGTTATCTATCCAGGAAACAAAAATCATTACCCGTCTAACCCATTCTTCTGATTCCCTCTTGAACATATTCCTCTTCTTGTTGAAATGCGTTTTTCTGACTCCAGCTTAGTAAACCAATCAGTCTAAGGACATTCTTCCCCCTGCTATCCTTTTGTATTCTGATTACAGAAGGAACAAAAGTATCTTTCACACTAAGTAGTTTACTTGCATCGGGAGCTCAAAGTTGTCAATGTTTTCAAATATTCTCTCAGGTTAAAAAGAAGTCCGCGTCAAAAATGAGAAGACGAAGCTTAGATCCAAAAGACTTTCAGATGAATTCTCCTCCCTGGCCACCAGTCAATAGCCCTGCATCAAGGGAAGACGACAAAGAATCAGTCTCTGGTGATTGGGTTGACAAAATTATGGTGAACAAGCAAGATGGTCTGAGTAGAAGTAGTTCCTTAAGAGGATGGGAAGATGAAACCAGGCAGTCATCTGACCTGTTATATAGGAAATGCTCCTCTGATAGTTCAAAGGTTTATCCTGAACAGCCTATAAACAAAGTTGCATCAAATAAAAAGGACGGCCAAGACGAGACAAGTAGGATTCGGTCTGAAGCAGGTTCCGTGGATGATTTGGATGACCTGGAAACTGCAACAAGTGACTCTTCTGAGCTTGAATTCCCTTGGCAACCGAATCCTCAGAAAGCTAGTCAGACTACCAATGGAATGGGATCCAAACTCAAGAAACCTAGTCCTAAGCAAGTGAAGAAGCCAGAAATAAGGTATCATAACTCATGAGTGCATTTTACTTGTTAATTTTGGACTGCCTGCATTAAGGAGCTGCTTAAAAAGTGTCCCTCTTGATCAATTTAAGCTTAGGTCTGCAACATCAATAATTGTCTGTGAAGGCATGCTTTCTTATATGCCAACTCAAGTATACCAACTAAAACTAAATCAACAAATATGTCAAATGAAACAACATGCATGCACACTAACCTGTTTCACCATCTATGTAAATCAATGCAGGAGCTTGATTCCCCCACCACCAACTAGGAGACTTTCTAATGGGATGGTTTCACCATCTGCAAAGACGGGAAGAGCAGCTGCTTTAGAAGGAAAGCGAAAAACAGTGAGTGGCAAGTGATAAATGTCCGTCCTTAGCCGAGTTTGATGCTTGAGCAACCAAAGATGTGCATTTGTGTATCCTTTTTCTTTTTCTTCTTTCTTGTCAATCTTTTCACTCTGCATTCTTTAGAGTGAAAGAGAGCGAGCGTGTGGCAATAGCTTCAGTTGCCAGCTTTTCCTCCAGTGGTGATCTTGAAATTGTTTTTGGTGTCCCACTGATGAGTTTCCAGTTGTTCATATGGTTGTTGGCTTGTTCATTTTTTTTCCCTTCTTTTGGGATGCGGAATGTTAAAAAATGCAGAAAATGAGAAAAAAGAAATAAGAGAATTATAGATACCAATTACTTCTTTTAATGTGTCAATGGACTTGGGGTCGAGTAATTTCAAACTTTTAGCCCACAGCTGAAACTATTTACATCTGGTAACCGTAAAAGTATATAAAATTTATATGTTTTTTGTATAAAACACAGAGAAATGTATATATATACAAAAATATATATATATATATATATACATTTTTTCGATCTTACTTGGGAGAGGCTATACAATGTCAATTTTCCTAATCTTTCAATCTTGAGCCCACTATGCCAGCTGAAAAAAGGGGCTTTTGCATCCATACCCACTTTTTGTGCCACGTTTTAACTTATACCCGCTTTGTAAAAAAAATTACATCTGTACCCGCTTTTGCGCATAACTTCAGCAGCAATCGCGCAAAACTTCAGCATTATAGTAGACGGGCCTGAAGTAGCTTGCGAACTTCAGCTCTAGATAGTAAATGGGAAACTTCAGTTTTGTCTTTGTAAATGGGGAACTTCAGCATACGGGGCTGAAGTTCCCCAGTTATAAAGACAAAAACTTCAGCATACGGGCTGAAGTTCCCCCAGTTACACTGGGAAACTTCAGCTCTAGAGCTGAAGTTTTGTCTTTTATAAATGGGGAACTACATCATACAGGGCTGAAGTTCTCAAGTTATAATGACAACAACTTCAACATACGGAGCTGAAGTTCCCCAGTTTACAAAGACAAATCTAGAGCTGAAGTTTTGTCTTTGTAGCTGGGGGAACTTCAGCCCCGTATGCTGAAGTTGTTGTCTTTATAACTTGGGAACTTCAGCTCTAGTTTGTAACTGGGGAACTTCAGCCCCGCATGCTGAAGTTTTGTCTTTATAACTGGCGAATTTCAGCTTAACTGGTGAACTTCAGCTCAACGAGGGAAAGAGGAGCTGAAGTTATTTAAAAAGTGGATATAAGTTAAAAGAATTTTAAAAAACGAGTATAGATTAAATGGGGGCGACCAAATAAGGTGCCCCGTGCAATTTTTACCTGAAAAAAGAAAAATTGAAGGCCCGCCAAGTTATATCTTTTCTACAAATTTGTTGGTTTGTTGAATTTTGAAACCAAGTGAAATGGAAACATGGTTGAACGAGCATTAAACGAGTGTCACGTTATCGGTTTTTGTCTTGGATACATTTCCCAAGTTTACAAATTAAATATAGTTGTCATAATGCATGTGAAAATTGTCGTAGCGGATCCTTAAAGTTGCCAAGATTTTTCTTTTTAGCACCTCAACTAAAATTTGTTCCTATTAAACACTTAATATAAGTTCAAAATGGGTATAAAATGAAAAATGCTGGCAAACTTAACGGTCACCCTTTTCACATTGTTAAAGTCAGAAGTCTTAACTCTTAATGTTTCTACTCTCTGAAGCTTTCATTCTACCATAAGCTACTTAGTTTCTAATACAGTATATGATATTATTTTATTATATAAATAAGCCACTTAATTCTTTATATATGATATGACATTCTACTTCAAAAGGAAACGAAGAAAAATCTATTGCTTTGACGAGAAATTAAAAATAAAAAGGGAAGCACTTGATCATTAAAAGGGAAGCACTATAGTAATAAAATATATCGATTTGGTTGGTTTTACCGGAGAAGACTTAAAAGAAGGCCTAATGACTAACTGGATTACTCACGCATGTTTATGTACAGGCCAAACTCCGTCCTTAGAATATTTAGCGCAATATGACATTAAAAAAAGAGTTGGTCGAGCTCGCCCAAGATGCAGCAAAGTCATTGGCCGAGGTGCCGACATGAGCCATAGTCAAGATGTTGACAGGGATCGTAGTCGCGATTGACTATTGATGACAAGACTTGTAACAACTAATTTGTCAGGATAGTATACTAAAAGCGAATATTCTAGTAGATATTCCCTACATTTGTACTATTAGGGCTTCCTAGGAAAAGACTCCATATATATAGAAAGAAGAGACAATGATAGGGCATGTAATATTCATTTTGATAAGAGCATTTTTAAGAAGAAGACTCTCTCTCTCTCAAAAATACAAAAAACAACCTTTTAATTTCATATTATTTCCCATTTTTCCACCAGATCCGAGGATTGTTCGTACAAATCTTGGACAAATCTGTCATTCATCATTGAAAGGAGAAATACTCATTCAACCCATCAATTATTGGGTGAATCATTCTCCTTATTTACTTTTATTGTCATTTATTGCTAATTATATTTCCATTAATGTTCATGCTTAAGAATATTTTACATTTATTGTCATCAACCATTTAAGGGATATGTCCCCATCTACTGTACATCTTTGAGATTAGTATTTAGAGTTATTATCCTTAACTAGATTTAACCCCTTGTTACATAAATTTAATAGTTTGACTGGAGTTACACTTTTTGGTCAAACAATTTCGCGTCGTCTATGGGGATTTTCTAGCTAAAGTTTTTTAATTTCTTCTACATCTACAACTGACAATGGTTATGACTTAAATAAAACAAAAAGAAGAACCTTCTTCTTTCTGCATGCATAGATCTAACATGGCGGGTAATAGAGAAGAAAGAACAAGAATAATGAGTGACCTCCCAACCAACCTCATGGACATCATCCACGAAAGCTATGAAGCAGTGGACGAGGACACAACGCCCAATGCCTCTCTTAGATGAGGTGGATCATCCCCTCCCTACTGCAGCATCACAAAAACCCTTGACAAGACAGCCTCCAAACTGCCAGCGATAAAGAAGCTACTTGAGGCCTGACTAACTAATACACTGACCAGCGTCCTCCGTAAGTCCGTTCAGGACGCGGCCGCAGTAAAAATAAGAACATGTGTTGCACCACTAGTGGACAAGCAACATGATCAACCTCCTCCTCCACCCACGACGACATGTATTACTCATAATGTTGTTAACAATCCAGGCGACGACGCTCTCACAACCATCCTGAAAAGAATGGAGGAAATAGAAAACGAGAACAAGACATCAAATGAGAGAGCACCAAGAAAGGGTCGATAAATATCGGGCACTCCTAAGTTATTGTCAAAGAGAGATGACGGTCGGTTCGTCGAGCAACCATACAGCGATACCGCTGTCCCACATGCCATACCAAAGACCTTTAAAATGCCGCTTTATCCAAAAATATACGATGGCACGACCTCCCCCGAGGATCATGTGACCTATTAAGTCACCGCTGTGAAGGGAAATGACCTCGTCAAAGAAAAGGTATCCTCCATTCTGCTAAAGAAATTCGGCGAAACCCTCATGAGAGGGGCATTAACCTGGTACTCGCAACTGCCAGCTCGTTCCATCAAAACTTTTGAGGAAATGGCAGATAAGTTTGTGACGGCCCATGCCGGGGCAAAGAAGGTCGAGGCAAGAGTGAATGACATCTTTTCTATCAAACAATCCTCGGGAGAAGGACTGAGGGACTTCCTCGCCCATTTCAACAGAGTAAGAACGACTTTGCCCAATGTATCAGAAGGAATGGCGTAGCCGCTTTTCAAAACGAGCTGAGCAGAAATGATTCAAGGGAGACAAGAAAATTATTAAGTCCTCTTATAAAATATCCCCCAACAACTTGGGACAAAATACATAATGCGTACTGTGTCAAAGTCCGATCAGCCGAAGACGACCTCAATAGGCCGACTCATCGACTGATCTCAGTACAAGCAGAATTCAAAAAAGATCGGAGAAGTGATATCAAAAGAGATCCAGTGGCCTCATGGACAAAACGGGAACAACATCTCCCATATGTCATAACTACCATTGTATCCTCATCTCGCCATGAAGAAGGCCCACCCCGGTCAAGAACAAGGACTCACCGGAATGAGAGAGGTATGCCCCTTTTACAATCCGCTCACAATTTGTGTGTGTCACCTACAGAGATCATCTACTTGGAGAAGCTCGGACCAAAGTTCAAGTGGCCACAAACGATGAGGTCGGACCCGAATACCAAAAATCAGATGCCCTCTGCGAGTTCCATCAAGAGCGAGGACACAGAACCGAAGATTCCATTGCCCTAAGACAGGTCGTAAACATGTCGCGACAGAGATACATAAAAGAATTGTTGAGCGATCGGGGAAGGACTAACTTTGCGAGGGGACGCGAACAACATCAAGGGCCGCCAAAGCCGCCCTCTCCAGTCCGAACCATCCACATGATCATCGGTGGCGGGGAAGACGCTTCCATCAAAAGAGTGAAGTTCACCACAACCCACAAGCTCAAATGTTCGATCATCCAAGAACGGTATGATGAACTTGATGAAAGTATTGATCGGCTCCAACCCTACACCACTATATAATGGAGAGGAGGGGTCGATGTAGCTTTTACCCGAAAGGTCGGGATCGATATCCGCATGGAGTTATAATTGGTTGGAAATTAGGTTCCTATTTAATCTAGCTATGTGCGTTGTCTTTAATTACACTTCTAACCATGAGTGGGTTTTGTTTCTATTCTAGTTTAATGCTATAATAAGCTAAGTACGATATTAAGAGTTTTCTCAATTGATAAAAAGCATTAGGGAAGTGACTTACACCTAGGAGAGTATCTAATGGGATCTAGAACCTAGGACAAACTTGTTGTATTAGGGGTCGTGATATAACCTCACACTTATTTACTTACTCTATACCTCTCGGTTGTTTGAGTGACTTTTCCCGAATTGGCTTTCTCAAGCCTAATTGGGTGTTCAAACAGTGCAAGTGAAATTGGCTAAAGTCGGGTATTACTATCTCTAGGTTTAACCCTTTAATTGAGGTTATCAATCTCTTGAATTCACCTCAATTCCTTGTTAGACTATTTTACCTAGACTTGGGCCTTCTTTCTCAAGAAGAGCCCTAGTAAAAAAGGCACGAATCAGTGTTTGCAACCACCAATTCAACAGATAAAACATGAAACAAGTTATATATCACTAACCCATAAACAAGTAAGCCCTAAAATTAAAAATCCATTAAATACCCACACTAGGGTTGGGTACTAACCCTAGCTAATGGGTCTAGCTACTCATAATTAAGGAAGAAATCAAAGACGGAGATAAAATATAAGCCATAAATGTTAATTACAAGAACAAAATTTAAGGTTATAAGCTAAATCTACTCTAAAATTAATCAAAGTGGAAAAGTGTTGTTGTTCACGAGCTCCCTAATACCAAAGATAACCTAAAAATGTGAAAAAGATCTATTTATACACAGCTAAAATTATTGGACAAAAATACCCCTACGGAGGTTCTGCTGTCAGCGGAATAATGGGCGCCTCCGCGCATGCACTTTCGCGGCCGCGCAATAACAAACGCGGACCGTGTTTCTTCAGAGTTGGACTTGGACTGGGCTGGGTTTCACGGACAACGTAGAATCTTTCGCGTCCGCGTAGGCTTCAATCACGATCGTAATATGTTCACGGACTGCGGTCTACAATTTGACTTCACTTGCAACTCTCTGAATCCCCAGTCTTGCTCCCAGCGGAATTTCAACCGCCTCAGTGTCAGGTGGTTTCGTGGCCGCGCAATAATGACGCGGACCGCATTATTTGCTTGTCCCAAGAATGCAAAGTCCTTGATTCTTGATATGCCGCTCTCAGCGAGATTTCCTTTGCGGCCGCGCTTTTGTAACGCGGTCAGCGGCCAATAATGAGCCCCCAATCTCATATCTCTGAACCTCAAGTTCGTGACAACCCTTTGTAATTTGCCTTAGCGGAGGACTTTGTGCTGCAGCGTAATAATGGCGTTGACAGCGCTCCAGTAAAGTTTTAGGACTTGTGCAAGTTTGGGTCCTTTATGAGTTTGTTTTGGCTTCTTTGCCTCCTTTTGACCAACACCTGCAAGTAATCACCTTGAGTTAGTTTTTGAGAATACCTTAACGTATTTTTTACCCAAAACCTAAGAAAAAGAGAGTAATTAGTAGGTTAAAATCCTTAGTTATCAACTCCCCCAAACTTAAGCTTTTGCTTGTCCTCAAGAAAATAAGGTAATTCCCACCTCCACAAGAAAAAGAAAGTAGAATTTCAGTTGTCCTAAAGTAAATTCATCAAGCTTCAATTGGGACTAACAACTACCCTCAACAAAAATGCATTATTGACAACATTATGCAATGACTTTCTGAGTTCCATAGGTCTAATGTGACACAAAAGCTTCAAGAGTTGATTCAATTCATCAAAGAGACTTGCTCTGTTACGTAGGCCACTATGGATCCCAGACTCCTTCCTCCTCTACTCTCCATGAGCTCATATCACCTTATAGTATGTACACTCAAAACCTGGATTGTCAAGAAGTGCGTTCATCACTCTAAAAAGAATGCCACAAGTCCGGCTCTAATTACCATAGGCTTGCCCCTCATGTAAATCACCACTAATGTAAGCTCACTCGACTTGAAATCCTATAGGGCTTTAGCGGGATGTAATGAAGGCTTTTTGGATCAAGGTCGGACATAATGAACTATGATTGTATAATCTTTTCTTAAGCACTCCATTTTCACAATTCGACTCATGTTTCTTTGACTCTTTGAGTCATTCTCTTATACCTTGAGGGGACTAGAGAGACACATTGCCACTCTTTTTTTCTAATTGACGCTCATTTTTCTCCTTTTCTCATCATTCCAAGCCTTTCAACATTGTTTTCTTGAATCCTTTCAACCTTTACTTTTCTTTTGACATGTTTCTTTTTGGCTTTTCATCCTTTTCTTTGCCTTCCCTTTTCATCAATTTTTTTTGTTCTTTGAACCTTTCATTACTTTGAATTTCCTTGTCTCCCCCCCCCCCCAAACTTATGTTTTTGACTATTGTTCATCATGAATGCTAAGGAAAGATTTGGTTCCAAAAGAGGATTATTATAGAACGGATGAAGGCTTGTAATGCGATTATTGAGCGAAAAAGGCTTAGGATCAAAGGGGTTGACTAAGGATATTATAATGGTAGGCTAATGAAGTTTATAAATTCAAATGGGACTAAGGAGAGCCTATAATCACTTCTCAAGTCGAGCTACACTTAGAATTTCGCCTAGAAAAAACACTAGGGGCAAGTTCTAGACTTGTTGGCACGACACTTGGACTTGCAATTCAAAACCTCACCTCTCAAGCTACTGGATTGTTAAAGAGCATGGAGTCGAGGACCCACAACAACCCTAGCTACGATTGAAACTCACATATGGTCATAGAAACCACTTGATGATAATTTTAATCAACTCAAGATTCTAGGGGTCACAACTAGAGCTAGTCTCGTCAATCACTTGTCTCTAACCATGAGGTCAAACGTAAATGTGCTGGTTCAAAGTGAAGCTTACTTGAGTCACTTTTATTCATTACTACCATATATCAAAACAAAAAAAAAACTCAATCCCTTAAGAAGGTTGTCACTCTGTCCGTCGTAGGGAAGAGCCACCCGATTCACACAAATTCCGCCCTTGGAAAGAACCGTGGAATTTAAGAAAACCAAAGGCTTATTGATCACGAAAATTTAAAAAAAATCTACTAAAGGAAATAAGAAGCTAACTATTAACAAAAATAATAAAAGAAGTTATGAATTAAAAATACGGAAAGTAAAATGAATATGTATAATAGGGAACTGAGACGAATATACATAAAAGGGGGATGAATATATACATGGAATGGTAACCTTATATACATACCAAAAGTGAAAAGTACAAAAAGTAGAAAATAAATAAAGAAAAATAGTATCAAGAGTTATTACATACCAATCATCATCAAAATAAGGCCACCCCCAATTAAAAATTAGCATTTCCCTCAATGCTAAAAGCAAAAATAGAATTGGGGATGGGTAGAGAGTAAAGAAAAATCCATAAGATGCCTCTGTCTACATACGGTCACTGGTTGGGCTGGGTCCTATGGCTGGGCTGATTCATCTCCCTCGGGATCCTCCAGCTGGATCTCCAAACCCTCAGTATGGAGGATCACCACCCTCCCCACTGTCTCACTGATGGCCTCCTGCTCTAGTACATGTGATGGCTGCACTGGCTGAGCTGCGGGGCAGGCTCTCCTATGAGGATATCAAGAGGGATATCCGCTGTAGTGAGCTTAGCCACCTCCTTCTTCAAGTCATCTTGGCTCTGACTTATCTTCCTTACCTGTTTACCCAGGGACTTGATTTCCTTCTCATGAGTGCCTATGGACTCCAGAATCTTTTTCTGGTTGTCAACTAGACTCTTCAAAGTTTCCTCCAATGATAGAGGCATCTGGATGGATGCCTGGGTTGTTATGGCACTGGATAAGGTAGATAGCTTTCATGAAGCTACCTGCAGCCAATTGTTGATGCTGGCCAATGTCTGGTTTACCCTCAGAGCAGTCTGAGGGTATGCTGAAGAAGAAGCCACTGAGGTAGGGATGGAGGCAGAAAGTACGGAGGGAGGATGTTTCATGGCAGTAGATGAACCCTCAGCAATGCATGGCTCGGAACCTGTGGCCACCACCCTTGGCTCTTCATATTGGCCAATGGAATTGGTGGCTTTGCTCTTGGATTTGGGGTTGTCCGGACCCTGCAGGTTGTACTAGGTAAACGGCCTCTTCGTCTTCACTTTGGTGTCATAATCCCTTCCCTCTACTCCCTGATCCTCGAAGTACATAGTGAGGAAGTTTGGGAAGGTATATGACCTCTCATCCTTTCCAATCTCCCTGGTGATCACCCTAGCCATAATATTCCCGACATTTATCGGGAACCCTGCCATGATAGCGTCCACAATAATGGCCCGGGATACCAGCATGTCACTATCATGAGTAGTGGGGTCGATCCTGCTGTATACAAATATGGCCCATCTCTTCGCCTCATAGCTCAGAGTGTTCCTGTAGATAGGGACCCCGGGTGTCAACCAAGCTGGGTTGGTCCCAGGAATAGCAATCACTGGCGCAAGCCAAGATCGGGATAACTCATCCAGCTCCACCTTCTCCAGAAAAAGGGACTCATCTTCATCATTGAACCCAGGATAGTCATTGAGAGTTGTGCCATCAAACAGAATTTTCTTGTTGCAGACTTTGGTCAAGTATGTACCCTTTTTGATGTGGGCGACATTAGAATAGAACTCCTTGACCAAAAACTCATTGGCCTCTGGCAGGTTTCTTGTGAAGAACTTCCACACCACTCTCTCGTTGAAGTGCCTCTTGACGTTTGGGTTGTGGGGTAGAAGGTCTCGCTCAATGAACACCCTCTCCAATGTAAGTGAACTCTGAAGCCACGACTCCCTGAACTTGTGATATGCTTTCTCACTCACGAACCGGTCTTTCCATACCAACGGGTTTCGTGATCTCAACAACCCCCCTGTCTATGTGTCACCACCCCTCCCGTTGTCCAGGGCATCATCATCAATATCAATATGTACTGGGGTAGTTGTGGAGGCTGGAGCTGCTGCACTGGGGGCCAGGGGTGGAGGAGAGTCACTAAGTCCCAAGATATCAGAAGAACCGGACACAGAAGTTGGTTCATTTATAAGGCGACGAGGCTAGGATTGTGCCTCCTCTTGAGTCTGGCCAGCTTCCCCCTCTGAAATCTCCCGAGAGAAGGCATACTCACTCGTCTCTGAAGTGTCAGGAGTGGGCCTCCGGAGGGTTTGTTTCTTCCCAATAAGGGCTTTAGGAGATAAAGGTACAGCTTGTTGTTTGCCCCTCCCCCATCCTCGGGAGGACTCTCCCCTCCCTGGTTTTTTATCTTGTCCACCTCTTGACCGAACCATTGTCTGCATATATAATCAGTGAAAGCTCATTAGCATTGGCATTCAAGCAAGTACTAGATGAAGCAGATAAATGATCACAGCATATTATAACACAGTGGACCACTGTCAGCAGAAAAAGGAGAGCGGCCGTGGATAGGCCACTGTTGCCAGTGGAAAAATGGCCGCGTCCGCGAGAGACTGGGATTCAGACTACCCAGTCTCTCAACATTACTCACCGTTGAGAGAAAAATGTTGGGCGTGGCCGCGAAGACTTCACCGCTGTCCGCTTAATAACGGTTGCGGCTGCGGACCCAACTTAAAACTTCTCTGAATATGAAATTCGTTGTCCGCGAAAAAACAAAAGCAATCGCATAAAGCCAACTGCTGACAGCGGAAAAATCATCGCAGCTGCGTAAAGCAGGTTAAGTCAAACCCATCAAAATCATATCACCGCTGACCGCGAAATTTAAGTCGCGGCCGCGAAATTTAAATTAAACGGGTACTGAAGAACATTCACGAGCTAGGGTTTACCCTTAGTGGGGAATTTAAGCAATTAAGAAGTAAAGTGAGTCACCCCAAACTCCATTAGGTATCAAAAAATCATTACCTATTCATTTTCATCAATAATTAAGCATGCTTATGATTGTAGGTCTATAGTAACCCTAACTAGAAAGAAAAAGTAACACTAACTAAAACGAAAGAGGAAGAACCAAAATTAAAACTAAGAAATTGATCATACCAGGAGTTAGATTTGTTATAGGAATTAACCTTGCTAAATGAGATGAATTTTAGATGCAACCGGGGTTAATGAACAATGCAAAGGGAGCTTTGAAGTGTTAGAGTGTGAAAAGTGTAAAAGGAGGGGGGGCTCCTATTTATACTAAAACCCAAGGCCCCACACCGACCTACCTGGCGCGGCCACGAAATTCCACCGCGATCCGCGCTTTTAACATGTTGAAGGACTGAAGGTGCGATGCCACTGCTGGGAGCGCAAACACAGTCGCGTCCGCGGAACAATAACTGTTTACCGGAAAAAATCAAAGACATTGCATTTTTTATTTTCGCAAGTCCGCGTCCGTTGCAACATTTCGCCTCTATGAAAAAGTCACCACTGACCGCAAAATTTTGAGCGCGGTTAGCGATCTAGTGCATACTTAGCCAATTTTCTCCAGTATTTGTCCTGCACTGCATCAATAATTCCTACACAAATATCACAACCAGTTAGTTCCAAAGAGCCTAATCTAAGAAGATAAATGAAAAAGAAAGAAAAATCACTTGGGTTGCCTCCCAAGAAGCGCTTGATTTAACGTCGCGGCACGATGCAGGTTACCATCATTATTGAAACTTTATCAAGGCCACCATGTGGCTGTCATCAAACTTTCCCAAGTAATGCTTCACACGATGCCCATTAACCTAGAAGATTTCACTATTTTTGTTCTTCAAGTCAAGAGCACCAAAAGGTGTTACATGCACTACCTCAAAGGGACCACTATGTTATTTATCTATGTCAATACCACACAAGAGGGGGGTGATTTGTGTGGTGACCAATTGTCACGTGCAGTAGTTATAGAAGGACCAGGTTCTTCTATGTGTTCCAACTCCTACAATTTGCGGAATAATAATTGCAGAAAATAAAGAACACAACAATTTTACGTGGAAAACTCGTGGTTCAAAAGGTGAAAAAACCACGACCTACTTCCCAGTAGGATTTTTCCAAACTCTTCACTAAATCAATGAGCCAAACAACATTTACAAAATAAACTCTTTTGTAAATCTAAGGATTAACTCTAACCCATTGTGGCAAACTAGCCTCTAGATATTTGCGACAACCTTCAAGTTAACTCTAACTTGAATACTCAGTACCTATTACAAATGCTTCTAGATAAAGCTGAAAGGTACACTTTGTAATCACCTACTACAAATAAACTAGACTAAAATACAATAGACGGAACTGGTTCTTCTAGCTGGTTCAAGTAGCTTCAGAATCGCACAGGAAATTCTCACACGACCTGATTTCAAAATTGCGTTGGTAATTTTGTTCTCAATTCTTGTTTTGCTTCTATGTTTGTGCACACCTGTTCAATAAGAACACTTGACAATATATAGGATCAGTATTAAAGGAGATATACTAGAATTCGGATGCAGATCTTCCTTGGTGGAAGAGTTCTAGTTGATCTCAACTCCCTAGATCCTCTTCTATCTTGATTCTGTCCGTACTGAATAAGGAGTCCATCTCCCTACCAATTTGCAACCTTTTCGATCAGGAGATATATCTTCAAATCACTGATTGTGATTATCTCCTATTTTCGATCACCTCACGTGCCATTTACTCTGCATGTCTATGTCTGCAGTGATGGACCTGGTTCAACTCTGATTTCATTTGTCAATCTTCAAAATCATTCAGCTTCTTGATCCAACAAATTCCCCCTTTTTGATGATGAAAAACTTTGTGCTTAGTCTTGTAATCACTTTAATCCAACATTGACACTTTTTATAGTATTAAGCATTTATGATAATGAACCAAGTTCATTAGGTTATAAATATCACAATTTTCAATATATCATATCTTCCCCCTTTTGGCATCATCTAAAAGTTGCAAAGTGTTAGAATTACCAGATTTATAATAATTACTCATGGCAACTGAGGCAACTGCAAGTTCAAACATGTATTAATCATCAATAGTAAACCAAGGATGTAAACTATCAAGGAAAGTGAGACACAATGGGTAAGAGAAAAAACAACACAATTCATTGATAAAAGCATGGTTCAAGTACGAAACACATAAAGAACTAAAAACAGTTACAAGCATGAGCAAAAGATAGCAAAAAAAATCCCGAACTAGGTCATAGAGGGGTGAGGGACGACACTGGACACCTAAGGTTGGGAAGGGGTGGAGGTTGGGTTCTTTGCTTGGAGAAGAGAGAGCATTTATTGAAGAATCCCTGCATTCTTATATTTTTTCATTAGCCAGTTCAGATCTGAGAGCATCCCGCTCAACCTTAACCTCTGCAAGGCAGGTCTTCAGGCGAAGTATTCCAGCATCCTTAACCCCACCTTCATGCACAAGCGCCCTGACCTTGCTATTCACAGGTGTTTTCCTTGATGAACTAGGTTCATCATCAGGAACATTCACATCATAATCGTATGTCAGAATCGTGTTCTTCCAAAAATGGTCCTTGACAGTGGCCATTTCTGCTTTCTTCACGGGCACTTTGAAGTGAGCCAGCACAGTCATTAGGATGAACCCATATGGGATAACATGAGCCTTGGAGCCATTTACCACCCTGTCCAGCAACTGAATTATTAAAGAGGGCCAGTTGATTTGCCTTCCACTGTCCAGGCATTCCATGAGAGTTAAATCCATATAGTTTCCTATGTGCCTCCTTTCTTGCTTGGGAAGTATGCGTTTATTGACGAACTCAAAAACCACTTTGTGTTGAGGTGTCATCTCGCTTTTGAACACAACCCTTGGTTCCACTTCTTCAGGATTATCACTGAACCTCCTGGTGATTTGCAGTACAGAAGGAAGGCCATCCAAGTTGGGCCACCGCTGTCTTATATAATCATCATATCCCTCAGCAAGAATCCCAAGAATCTCACCCAACTCCTTGGCATCAAAGGAGATCTTAACCCCCTTCACCTGACTGGATACACTGCCATCTTTTACTTCTGCCTTTGCCATGAACTTGACATCTCACTCCTGGCCAGCCTGCCTTCAAGTTGAAGGACCATGTCCTTCCAGCCCTGTACTTCCAGAGTGTCCACAAGGTAAATCATACTGGATTCTTCAAGATCCTTCAGCAACCTTCCCTTTAGTATCGTACGCTTCCCAAAATTTTTCAATTTGTCTGTCTCTCCACCAGACTCCTCTGCTTCTTCACCACTCCACTCATCATCATCAACCTGAGCCTTCTTTGATTTCTTTGTGGACCTAATCCTCCTAGCAACAGTCGAGGGTGTAGCAGACACAAATGCTGAATTCTTAGAAGAAGTCTTGGCCTTCTTTGGTTTGGGTGTCTTAAACTCAACCTCTACCATTTGTTCCTCTTGATGGACCGGGTCCATCTCCTCAACATCAACAGCCTCTGCGGGCTCAAACACTTTTGCCTTCCCATTTTCAGCTTTCTTTCTCCTACTCTCCCTCAAAGATTTCTGCAACTCCTCTTCACTCTGCCTAATTTCACTCCTTGTGGTATGACCTCTAGGAATGTAAGCATCAGCAGAGGGAGTGGCTTTTCTCTTCTTTCTTTCCGCTGGAGGAGCAACTTTCTTGGTCTTGGGTGTCTTCTTCTTTTTGGGTTTATAGCTCTCCCTTAACTTTCTCATAAGATCAGCTAAAGTTTCTTCAATGGATGAACCAGGTTCATCGGTTGCATGTTGAAAATTTTCCAGCCCCTCTGAAGCCTCTCTAGAATTACTTCCCCCTAAATCTTTGGCACCTTCTTCAACAACCACTGGGACAGTCCCACAAATTTCCAATAGAGTACCTCCTTCCCCTGTTCCCCTCACAATACTTCTTTCTTCCTCCATCTCAAAGTTATTGTTACCGCCTCTTCTTCTCCTATCAGGAATCTCCACATCCACTACAGAACCAATTAAAACAAACCTATTTTCTTAAGTGACTGGCTCATACCCAATTTTAGATGTTACATGTTCAGAATCAGACGAACCAGTTTCTTCCCCCTCATTGGCGGACTTGAAAGAGTCATTAGAATTCTCAGATTCTTAGGCCTGGCTAGCTTGAAGCTTTACGTTTAATTTCCTACCTAGAGAGCCAGAGGCCACAGTCTTTCTGGCGAGAATTTTCACACGCTTTCTCCTGGGTTATGAATTTGGGCTTGGTGGTACGACGGGAGTGGTTGGAGGAGACGGAACAGGGTTGTTTTGAGGGGTGGTGGGATGTGATTGAGATGGGGTGGAAGAATTTGATTGAGATGGGGTGGAACCAGTATCTTCAAGAGTGATACTGTAGTCAGGTGTGGTTGAGGAGGATGAAGTAGGAGGTGGAGTCTTAGCCGTGGTGATGATTTTTGTTAAAGAAAATCAGGATCAAGGTGTAGTAGAAGGTTGAAAGGGTTTCGACGGATGTAATTTTGGTCAAGTGGGAGTCTAATCGGTTTAGGAGTGTCAAGTGATAAGAGACGGTTATGACTCCCCTATAATCTAGGCTATTTTACTTTGATTTGACTCTTTGGAATTGGTTCAAATTTGGGATAGGTACTAGATTTTGTAAAGGCTTATTATAGATAGAGTCCTGCTCATGAGTAACTATTGATATTTCAATATGTGTATAGTGATGAGCACATACCTTGTCTGTCAAATGAACCATCAGCGATGAACCAGGTTCATCTTGTTAGTATCTCTTGATTAAGCCTCAATTTACAAAAATAGAAAAACATCATTAGTAACCAAGGAGTCATATTAACACATGGCAAGAGAGTATGCCTTTTAAGGCATGAGACTGAGCAACGATTATTATGATTATTTCCACCTTTCAGAATTCCTAGCCAAATTTTATTTTCAGTTTGTTTTGAATTGGTTCCATTAGGTGATCTTAATCATCCCTAATTCTAACTTGTTTCTCTAAAAATGCTCTCTACTTAGTGCCTTAGTAAAGATGTTAGCAATTTGTTTGTCAGTAGCACAAAATTCAATAGAGATCATTCCCTTCTCATAGTTGTCTCTTAGGAAATGGTGTCTAACATCTATGTGCTTTGTTCTTTTATGATGGACGGGGTTCTTTGTCATACTAACAACACTAGTATTATCACAGAAGATAGGAATGCATCCAACCTCTATGTCAAAATCCATCAGTTGTTGCTTAATCCATAGTAACTGAGCACAGCATGAGGCTGCAACCACGTACTCAGCCTCAACAGTAGATAGAGCTACTGAATTCTGTTTCTTAGTGGCCCAAGACACAGGACATGAGCCCAAAAAGTGTGCCATGCCTGAGGTGCTCTATATATCTACCAAAAATCCTGCATAGTCAGCATCAACATATCCCACAAGATCAAAATTACTACCTTTAGGATACCAAAGACAGAGGTCTGTGGTTCCTTTTAGGTATCTCAAGATTCTCTTCACTGCAGTTAACTGTGATTCCTTTGGATTAGCCTGAAATCTTGCATAAAGCCCTACGCTGAAGACAATGTCAGGTCTACTAGTAGTAAGATACAACAATGAACCAATCATTCCTCTATACAACTTCTGATCGACAGATGAACCAGGTTCATCTACATCTAGTTTTGTGGCTGTTGCAATAGGAGTGTCA
>ML334985.1:0-28931 GCA_005239505.1 Nicotiana paniculata | reverse complement strand
CGCACTCTCTCAAGTTACGCTAGCTAGATTTCATTACAGTTCACTTTAGATTGCACCCGAGGTATCATTATCTCTAATTTAACCTCTAAACCCTCGGTTATGACTTTCATCTATACTCCGGGAGTGATGTTGTTCAAACAACTACCTAAATATGCACTCTCTCTCAAGTAGATACATAATAAATAGGCACAGCTAATTGATGGCCATTCAATTAACTACAACAAGAACGTAGTTGAACAAATAGAGATTAATCAACCAATCAGAATTATATTAATAACACAATAAGTTCATCCCTCAACAGGTTCTACCAAAACCCTAGATTAAAAAAGTTATCTAAACAAGTTTATAAGAATCAAATCGAAAATAACTTGCATAATGAAACTACAAAGTAATGAAGAAAATATGTACAAATTGATGCCTTGACATCCGTCTCTTCTAATACCCTTCTTCCCCTTCTTAAGTTGTGTTTTAGGGGTCATTTATATGTTTAGGACAAACCCTAAACGTGTAGGAGACTTCTATTCCAACCGGGAAACACTTAAACTCGTCAAAACTCGGAATTGACCGAAACAGGGGCCTGGCGTTTGGGCCCTGGCCCCTGGCTAACGCCAGGCTAAGGCTGACGTTTGGACTCTAACGCCTAGCTAACACCAGGCTAAGGCTGGTGTTTGGACTCTAACGCCTGGCTAGCGCCAGGCAGAGTCTGGCATTTTGGCTCTGGCACCCGGCTATAGCCTGGTGCACTCCTCCTCTCCTCTTGAGCGTATTTTCGATGTATTTGCATCCATTTAGCTCGGTTTACATCTCCAATTCACATACACATGAAATAGACTCTATTATGCAGATAAAAAGTGCATTTTTATTATTAACGCACATAAAATGTTGGGCATATAACATGTTAAACAATGAATTCTAGCCTCGCATCAATAACCCAAAGCGTCCTGTACATTTCATCTAAAAAGTCCTGCAGATCGGTCTCTGGATCAATACCTGAGAACTATGGAGGGGCCAACCGCAAAAATTGGTTGACTCTGGAACCGACGGAATCTCCCTGTTCGCTAGAGGATGCAGGGACAACATGAGATCTTTGGGCCTGAGCGGCCACTAACTGGGTCAACATATGAATAACTCCCCTGAGGTCCCCATAGGAAGTACCGGGACCTGGAGCTGGAACAAAGGAAGGATCAGGAATATCAGCGGGAGGGGTTGTAGCACCCACCACCGCAGTAGGAATAGGAACACTCTGATCTGGAACAGGTAGGCTAGACGGATTCAAGGTCGGGGATTCCCTCCCACCCGTACCATCGGGTATAGAAGTTACGACTACACTTGGGGTGGCATTGGCCTCTAGGTCGAGTCGAGCTCTCTTCCTTGGTGCCATTACTGAAAATTTTGGAATAAAGCATGAGTTAGGCAAGAATATTCTCACTTTCCACTTCACCGCACGATACAAAGTAACAATAAAAAGGGTGTTTCCTAAATGTCCATGTAGCCCCCAAATTATAGATGTGGTCGACAACACATCGATAAGAAGGGCTCTACTAGACACGGCTCCGAGACATCCTAGGTCACTTTTAAAACCTTAGGCTCTGATACCAAGTTTGTCACACCCCAAAATTGAGGGACACGACCGACACTCGACCGGGTGATCCCCAGTCAAGCGAACCTGATTTGCCTTTCCCACCCAACGTGCTTCCCCGTATCTTTAACAAACGTTAATTATGAGGAACGGTGAGACAAGATTAAAAGTGCGTGATTACCACCTTAAGTCCAATTCATGCATATTAGATACGCCACTTTGTGATACGAAACACGATTACAAATACATATAACCACTACCCAAAATATACATTTACACCCACGTAGTGTCTACGGAACCTCTAAGAGTACTAGGAACTTATACAATACTTGCCGGCAACAAGGCCCCGTCTATACCTTACAATACATAATACACTCAAAAGGAGAAGGCCCGAACTACACATGGCCCCGAGAGGAAATGGGGCTCACCAGAACAGCTGAGAAGGATGAAGAGAAGACACCACTAATGGTGAGCTGAGCAACCTGCTACGGATCCACCTACATCCATATATTCAAGAATCGATTCATGGGAGTTCCCCTTTTGTTTAAAATCAGAAAATTAATGAAAAGGGTTTGGGGATTCTTACCTGTTAGAATGAAGAATAAGATGATTACTCGAAATTTCCAGGCTTGAGTGACTTTTAAAATCCAATTGGTAAAGATGAGGCTTTCTCCCTTAAGAACCCTCTCTCCCCTCTCTCTAGTTTTGTTCAGAAAATGGTTAAAAATGAAGGGGATGGGTGTTTCAATGAACTGGGGTCGGGTTTCTAAAATTAGAAATATAGGGCCCGACACAAGAATACGGACAGGAATGCGATCGCATTCCTGACATGTGGTTCGCAGATCTAACCGCACAATGGCCCCCAGGTTGGTTCATAATTCCAGAACACACTGCCCAAGTATGCGTCCAATTGTGCTGTCCGCATCCACGTTATGCGATCGCATACCAGACCGCATAGTTGACCTTAAATGAGGCAATATTCTGCCTAGGTATGCGACTATTATGCATTCTGCATACATGCTGTGCGATCGCATAGTGCATCGCATATCACCTATTTTTTGGAAACTCACATTCTTCAAGTCTCGGGGTACTTTTTACTCAGTTCAAGTCTGTTTCAAAGATTTCCAAAATAAAACAACTCATGGACTTTGTTCGGCAGTATTTTTAAATAAAAAAATTTTACGGGTCCTTACTGGTATTGGCTGCTCCAATGAGCAGTAGGGATTTCACCATGGTGGCGACCAGTCCTTGAATTCCTTCCAAGTGTACTCATACCCTAGCCCGAAAGAGGTACCGTGCTTCTTGAGTTTTATTCGATTTGTTATTCCTTGGAGATTTTTACCGAGCCCTTAGCCTGGCTTGTATCCTTTCTAGTTCAAGATGTTCTTGATCTTACTATCCCACCATTTATCCTTATCAATGGCATTAACTCGTTTAATGTTGTGGTAGATTTATCCACCCAGCTTCAATCTCCCCTCAGTGACCGAAAAAGCTCGGAGACCGTAGATATGGCTGCTACCATCGCAATGAATGACTACCTCTTGATGATTCCATTCAAACTTCAACGCTTGATGTAGGGTTGATTCCACGGCCCTAACGGAGTGTATCCAAGGTCTCCCTAACAACAAGTTGTACGACGCAGGCACGTCTATCACCTGGAAGTATACATCGAACAAGTTGGTCCCATCTGTAAGCACAAGGTGATTTCTCACACAGTGGACCTCTGCGAACCATCGAAGGCCTTTACATTGATCTCTACTTCTTTTATATCATGTAGACTTTTGCCCAATTTCTTGAGTGTGATCAGCGGAAAAATGTTGAGTCTGGAACCCCCATAAATTAAGATCCTTGTGATGAAGTTGTCCTCACATTTCACAGTGATATGCAGTGCTCTATTATGCCCGAACCCCTCGGGCGGCACCTCGTCTTCGTGGAAAGTAATCTTGGGGCTTTCCAGAACCTGGCCCACCATGTTTGCCATCTCCCCACTGGTGATATTTTCTGGTACGTATGCCTCACTCAGCACTCTCAGCAAGGCGCTCCTGTGCGTCTCAGAATTCTATAATAGAGAGAGGATAGATATCTGAGTTGGTGTCTTGTTCCACTAGTCGAGGATTGAGTACTGTTTGGCTTGGATCTTTCTCTAATGATTGTCTGAACCTGTCTCAATGGTGGGAGGACGGTTGGCAGCCTTCTTGCTCGATTCAGCCAAATGTTCAGGGGTATAAACTCTGCTAGTTCTGGTCATACCCTGTGTAGTAATGGCTTCCTCAGGCTTGCTTTCATCCTTTCTCCTTGCTTCAGTTGTATAGTCCCATGGGATGTCATTTGAGTAAAATGGTGGCGTTGTTGACATTGCCACTGGAATAGGTGTGGTCATCCTCATTCCCACCGGAGTATATGTTATAGGCGGCCGGACTGCTACTTCGAGTGGCCGTACAAACTCAACTTCGATCGGTACTGGGGCCTTTTCCTTTGTGAGCGGTCTCGATTTAAACTCGAGTAGAATGGACATGTTTACCTCAGCATTCCCGGATGGCTGCATCTGAATCACAATTGGGTTGAGAGTAATTGCGGGCTTCTTCGGATCACCCTCTGCAATCAGCCCAATTGATCCCTCAGGATCCCAATCATCATCTACTTCAATCATATGGACACCACCTTTATGGTCTGGCAGCGGATTTTTGTGAACATTAGGAGCAGGGTCCTTGGCTACAATGATCTTGTTGTCTATGAGGGTTTGTATCTTGTCTTTCAAGGAACGACATGCCTCGATGGTGTGTCCCTTCATGCCGGAGTGGTAAGAACATGATTTGTTTAGGTTGATCCACTGAGAAGGGTTCTCAAGGGTGGCAGCAGGAATTGGTGTGACATAACCGGCGGCTTTGAGTCTTTCATATAGTTGATCAATGGGCTCGGCTATGGCAGTATACTATTTTGGAGGGTGACGGTCAAAGTTAGGGTGAGGTCTTGGGAGGTTTTGGCGAGTAGGTGGTGATTGGTAGTGAGAAGGTTGGGAATTGTAGGCGTTGTAAACGGGGGCTGGTTGGGAGTATCTGGGCGAGGTAGGCTGATATGTGGGTGATGGAGCTTGATATGCGGGTGATGGTGCTTGGTATTGAGGTGAAGGTGATTGGTAACTTGGATCTGGTTGGTATGTGAATGAGGGTGTTGGATATACTTGGTGTTTGGGTGGGGACTTGGCTTGTTGTGCAACCATCACGGCTCCCACATCCTTCTTTCTGGACACACAACCAGACTGTAGAGCTTTATTAGTAGCCTGTAAAGCTTCAAAGTTGATAACCATACCGCTTTCGATGCCTTCTTCGATTCTCTCTCCCAATTTGATGAGGTCAGAGAACTTGTGACCTTAAATCATCATCAGCCGCTCGTAATATTGAGGATCATGAGCTCGTATAAAGAATTTATTCATTTGTTCCTCTTCTAAGGCTGGCCTAACCTTGGCAGCTTCTAACCTCCAACGAGTAGCATACTCGCGAAAGGTCTCCGTTGGCTTCTTCTTTAAATTCTGGATGTAGAATACATCCAGAGCATTGTCCGTGTTGAACCTAAATCGATACATGACGTCTGTTGCCGAGCTTACCCAATTAGTCCATTTCTTTGGATCATGGCCGATGTACCAGGACAATGCATCTCCTTTCAAACTCCTCATGAAGAATTTCATGCAGATTCTTTCATCTTTTCCCACGCCAACCAATTTGTCGCAGTAAGTTCTCAAATGGACTCTTGGATCGCCAGTACCATCGAACATCTCGAACTTAGGAGGTTTGTTGTCATGCCCCAAAATTGAGGGACGCACCGACACTCAACCGGGTGACCCCAGTCAAGCGAACCTGATTTGCCTTTCCTACCCAACGCGCTTCCCCGTGGTTATATCATCCATTTCATATGTGAAACAGTGAGATAAGCTTAAGAGTGTGTGATTACCACAATAAATCCAGTTCTTTTTTTCCTCATTTTACATTATTATATTAGATTTCCCATAACATACATAATGGATACAACACTTCCCAATACGGACCACAATTACGAACAAATACAACCACTACCCAAAATATATATATACACTCACATAGTGTCTACGTATCCTTTAAGAGTGCTAGGATTTTATACAATACTTGCCGACAACAAGGCCCCGGCTATACCTTACAATACATAATATACTCAAAAGGAGATGGCATTAACTACACTTGGACCCGAGAGGAAGTGGGGCTCACCAGTACAGCTGAGAAAGGATGAGGAGAAATCACCACTAACGACGAGCTGAACAACCTGCTATGGACCCACCTACATCCATATAAAAAGATGTAACGCCCCCGGCAAAAAGGACGTTAGTACTGTGGAATAAAACTAGTATGTATGAATAAACTTTATCCCAAGTACAATCAAATAATACACAAATAAGAAACAGTAATAGAACCAATCAATCAAGGCACATGGAAAGAAGCAACCAAAATCAACAAGTTTCACAATCTCTCCTTTTTCCGTTTCAACATCACCATATTCAAGAGTTTCCCAGATTTTTCATTTCGATAGTGATAATGATCACATTCAAACCTTATTACCCCGGCCACCATTATTACCTCGCCCACCCTTAATACCTCACGAATCATTATCCTTATTAGTTCGTGTTGCGGCGCGCAACCTGATCCCACCTGACAATCATATTTCGTAACAGTAACCACAAACAATCAAATCACAAGAATTCTTCCTTTCAAGGAACACAAGTTTATATCAACAATTATCTATTTGAGCTCAAGGCACAATGACTCTCACCAAGCATTAATTTATGTACACGGTGTTTCCATAATCGTTCAACTCACTTATATCAGTTCACAATACCCTTTTTCATTTCTTACCACGAACGGTTTTTAGCCATCATAGACATTCCCACACTTAGGCACATTAACACTCTTTCATTTATTAACACATACTTTCATATCGATACCCTCGAGATTTTACGAGCTTTGCACATAATAAGATAGGAACATCAAAACACTTTTCACAATATCATATAGCACGGTAGTATAACAATCAACTAGGACGATCAGAGAATAGAATCTTACGTTACACACATTTGAACAAACAATTTACATATTTTCAAACAAGGTACACATACCGTATGCTCGGACCCAACAAGAGGATTCTACAAAGGTTAAAGTTAGCCATACATACCTCGAATCGGGATTTTTCCTTAATTTCTGTCTCAAATCACCGGACCTTCTAGCACCTTCAATCTAATTCACAATGCGGCACATTTAAACTTAGAATAAGGAATTATGAACATGTCTTGAACTCATTTGAGATTTCTATAAAACATTAGGTGTTCCTTTAGATTAATTAACCCCTTTTTAGTGAAAGGTTACTCCAACCTATTTTCCTTTACTAGATTATGATAAATTGGGTACATGCATGCAAGATTCTTAACCCCATCTTTATGAACTATCCTACCCATGTTTCACTTTAACAAAAAATGTGGAAATTAAGGTTAATGAGGTAGAAGCTTACCTCTTAGAGTGAAGAAATTTGTGTCCTACTTGATTAGTTCCAAACTTGAGTGATGAAGGAAAACCAATTTCATGAAGTTGTGACTTTCTCTCTCTAGAACCCACTCTTTCCTCTCTCTAATATATCAAAAAAATGGTTAAAATGAAGGGGAGAGGTATTTTAATGAACTGGGGTCGGTTTAAAAATTAGAAAAACAAGGGCCCGACACAAGAATGCGGTCAGGAATGCGATCGCATTCCTGACATGCGGTCCGCATAATCGGCCGCATAATGGCCCTCAAGATGGGCCAAAATTCAAAACACACTACCTAGGTATACGACCATTGTGCGGTCCGCATACACGTTATGCGATCGCATAATGCGTCGCATAATTTCCCTTCAAAATTCAAAGGCAATAATGCGACAACTATGCGGTTCGCAGAGCTGAAATGCGATCGCATATTGGACCGCATAGTTGACCTCAAATGGGGCAGTGATATGCTAGTGTATGCGACAATTATGAGGTCCGCATACACGTTATGCGATCGCATAGTGCGTCGCATAACACCTAATTTCTGAAAAAATTTATTCTTTAAGTCTCGGGGTACTTTTCACTCAATTGAGATCCGTTTTAAAAATTTCCTCATTAAAAACAACTCGGGGACTCATTCGGGCATTATTTTTAAACAAGAAAAATTTACGGGTCTTTACATCCTCTCCCCCTTAAAATCATTTGTCCTCGAATGACGGTTTTTTGAAATCATTTAGTTTTGAAAGCATGATATGCAACTTCTGGATTTTCACTAACTCAAATATTTCAGAAATTTTTTGCCAACGTTCCCTTTGTAATTAGGCCTATCTACCTGTCAGTGAGCCCCCAAAACACATTTCCAAGCACCATTACGCAGTTTTAATCACCCAATAACTCACACACAACGTTGTTACCTCAAAAATTTGCAAGTATTCAATCCTTTTGTCAACTACACATAGTTCTTTCTTCTTATACCACAAATTTGCACATGATTCATATTTTTGCACATAACTTGGTCGTTTTAATGAGTCCCATACAACCCAATCACCTCAATATACTATATTCATTTCAATTAATCATTACCAACCTACACTACTATTAATCACTTGCCTAACACATACGTTCCACAAAACTTTCATTTACCTCAAGGGTTGCACACTACCCAAATAGAACAGCGGGTTCAGTTTTAGCACATATTAGGAAATTACAACAATAAGGCAATTAGGGGAGGATGGGGTGCTTTTGCACAGAATCGGATATAAAATATAATTTGCTTAGAGATGATAGTTCTGACGAATACTACTTGGCTTATTCAAACAAATGGGGATATTTTTCTTTCATCTCATTTTACGCTTCCCACGTGGTTTCCTCAACGTGCTGACATCGACACAATACTTTAACTGAAGCAATTTCTTTGTTCCTCAATCTACGGACTTGTTTATCAAGAATAGCAACCGGGACCTCTTCATACGATACTTCTTCGTTAACCTCAATAGTCTCAACTGGAACGATGGCTGATGGATCTCCAACGACTCTCTTAAACAAGGACACGTGGAACACCGGGTGCACTAATGACAATTCAGGGGGTAATTCCAGCCTATAAACCACTTGTCCTATCCTTTGAGCAATCCGATATGGGCCGACATACCGTGGGCTCAATTTCCCTTTCTTACCAAACCGCATCACTCCCTTCATGGGAGATACCTTCAAGAATACCCAATCATCAACCTAGAACTCCAATTATCTTCGACGAACGTCCGCATAGGATTTTTGATGGCTCGGAGAAATTTTCATACTCTCCCGAATGATTCTGACTTTTTCCAATGCCTGGTGCACAAGATCTGGCCCTAACAATTCTGCTTCACCAACCTCGAACCACCCAATCGGAGATCTACACCTCTTTCCGTACAATGCCTCGAACGGGGCCATCTGAATACTAGCATGAAAGCTGTTATTGTAAGCAAATTCGATAAGCGGTAAATGATCATCCCAACTACCCTTGAAGTCCAACACACAAGACCGTAACATTTCTTCAAGCGTCTGAATAGTCCGCTCTGCCTGACCATCAGTCTACGGATGGAAAGTTGTGCTGAGATTTACCTGAGTACCCCAATCTTGCTGAAATTTCCTCAAAAAATTAGCCGTGAACTGGGCTCCTCGGTATGAGATAATACAAACCGGAGTACCATGAAGCCTGACTATTTCCTTGATATAAAACCGAGCATACTGTTCTGTAGTATCGGTGGACCTGACCGGCAAGAAGTGAGCTGATTTCGTGAGTCGATCCATTATCACTCAAATCGAGTCTAACTTGCGCTGAGTGCGAGGTAAACCTACCACTAAATCCATGTTGATCATTTCCTATTTCCATATTGGAATATCCATAAGCTGAGTTAGCCCACCAGGCCTCTAATGCTCGGCCTTCACCTGCTGTTCTGCCACACCTCTTTTCATACCACTCCACCAATAAATTTCCCGGAGATCTTGATACATTTTCGTAGAACCTGGGTGCACAGAATACCTGGAATTGTGAGCTTCCACCATCACCCTCTCCCAAAGATTATCCACATCAGGAACACACAACCTTCCCTGGCACCACAAAACACCATCATCGCTCCCGAGTGAAAATACCAAAATCTTGCTATCCAAAACTGCCTCCTTCAACTGTGCCAATGCTTGATCAATAAACTGCTTCTCCTTGACTTCCGCTACAAGTGAGAATTCTGCCCCATAATGCACCATGACTTTCCCCTCGTCTGAGGTCGATAGACAGACCCCCAGACTAGCCAATTGACAAACCTCTCGGGCCAACGACCTCTGATCTTCCTCCAAATGAGCCAGACTACCCATAGACTTCAGACTGAGAGCGTCGGCCACTACATTTGCTTTCCCTAGATGGTACCGAATGTTCATATCATAATCCTTAAGAAATTCTAACCATCACCGCTGTCTTAAATTCAACTCCTTCTGGTTGAACAAGTATTGGAGACTCTTGTGGTCCGAGAACACGTCCACATGGACCCCACACAAATAATGCCGCCAGATTTTTAATGCAAACACAACTGCCTCGAGTTCTAAATCATGTGTCGGATAATTTTTCGCGTGATTCTTGAGTTTCCTGGAATCATAGGCTATAACCTTCCCGTGTTGCATCAACACACATCCCTAACAAACCCTTGATGCATCGCAAGAAACCACAAATCCCTCTGTGTCTTCTTGCAAAGCTACACCAGTGCTGAAGTCAATCTTGATTTCAATTCCCAAAAGCTCTTCTCACAAGCGTCAGACCATTGGAAATTAGTTGCCTTCTGCTCAATTTAGTCAATGGGGAGGCGAGGGTAGAGAACCCGTCCACAAACCTCCGATAATACCCGGCTAGACCCAAGAAACTGTGAATCTCTGTCGGGGTCATTGGTCTAGGCCAATCCTTTACCGCTGTGATTTTCTGGGGATCAACCTTAGTTCCTTCTCTGGAAACAACATGACCAAAAAATGTGACTCATCAATAAAAACAATCACGAAGGAGTCAAGAAACGGTTTGAAAACCCGATTCATAAGATCCATGAAAGCCACTGGATCATTGGTCAGTCCAAAGGACATTACCAAAAATTCGAAATGGCCGTAACGAGTTCTGAAGGCGGTCTTAGGAATATCCTGCTCTCTGATCTTCAAGTGGTGATACCCCGACCGTAAATAAATTTTGGAGAAGAACCTCGAACCCTGCAATTGGTCGAACAAATCATCTATCCGAGGCAATGGATACTTGTTTTTGATAGTTAATTTGTTGAGCTATCGATAATCAATACACATCCGAAGCGACCCATCATTCTTCCTGACGAAAAGAACCGGAGCGCCCCACGGCGACACACTCGGCCGAGTGAACCCCTTCTCTAATAAGTCCTTCAACTGCTCCTTTAACTCCCTCAGCTCTACTGGCACCATTCTATATGGTGGAATAGATATTGGCTGTGTATCTGGCAATACATCAATCCTGAATTCGATCTCCCTATCTGGCAGAATCCCTGGAAGCTCATCCGGAAATACTTCAAGAAACTCATTCACGACTGGGACGGACTCGGGGCAGACACTTTTGAAGTGGTGTCCGCAACCCGAACCAAATGATAAACACACCCCTTTTTAATCATCTCCGAGGACTTAAGGTAGGAAATAAACCTACCCTTTGGCACCACACCATTCCCTTTCCACTCAATAACTGACTTATTAGGAAACTCTAGTCTCATAATTCTGGTTCGGCAGTCGAGTTTAGCAAAGCACGAGTAAAGACAATCCATTCCCATGATAACATCAAAATATACCATCCCTAGTTTGATAAGATCGGCCGTGGTATCTCGACCACACACCGTTACAACACATCTCCTATAGACTCGTACGGCTGTGATGGAATCACCAACAAGAGTCGACACAGAGAACGACTCATGAAGTTGTTCGGGTTCTATCCAAAAACTTGAAGCAATAAATGGGGTAACATATGACAAAGCGGACCCTGGATCAATAAGAGCATAAACATCAAGTGCTTGAACAGTCAGAATACCTGTGATAACATCTAGAGAAGCCTCCGCACTCTGGCGACCACTCAAAGCATAGAAGTGACTGGGTCCACCTCTACCTCGTAATCCACCCCTAACTGCACCATGCTCTGCTGGAGTTGGAGGATGCCCTGAAGATGCGGCGACTAAAGAACCGGACGACTGAGAAAAACCACTACCCATGCCCTGACTGGGTGCACGACAATCCCACAGAATATGACCTCTCACCCCACACCCGTAGCATACCGGGATATCCAGGTAACAAGGCTCGGTATAGAACTTCCCACACTTAGGGCACGAAGCCCTACTCTGCTGATGGAATCTCCTTCCCAGATGACCGGACTGATAGGGTCTCCTATTGTCTGATCCTGGTCCCGTGCGACTGCTCTACTGATAATGGTGCACTGATAGCGGCGCACTGGATGAGGACTGAGCATAAGATGGGATGGCCCTGGAGGTCCTCTCCCCTGAAATGGTCTCCCTCCTCCAACTGAACTCCCCGAGTGGCCCGCTGACGGGGCCCTACTAAAAATCTCCCACTCTGAACTTATCTTCAATTTTCTAGCCTCTGTGGCCTGGGCGAATCCCACTATCTTACCATAATTCATGTCTGAGTGCAAGGCAGCTGTAGCAACTTCATTCACAACCAAGGGACTGAGTCCCTGAACAAACCGTCGAACTCTGGCATCCATAGTCGATAGCAACTGAGGACCGTACTTGGACAACCTCACGAACTCCATGTGGTACTCCCACACACTCATATTACCCTGCTTGAGAGCCTCGAACTCCGTAGCACGGGCTAGTCTCGGCAGTCAAGAAGTGATCCATGGAAGCATAAACGAACTCATCCCATCTCGCCGGAGGACTTCCCTCCCCACGGGAATCCTCCCACATCTCGAACCAGGAATACGCTGCTCCCCTCAACCTGTAAGATGCTAACTCAACCCCCTCTGTCTCTGTAGCCTTCATAAACCGAAGCGTCTTGTACATTTCATCTAGAAATTTCTACAGATCGGCCTCTGGATCAATACCTGAGAACTCTAGAGAGGACAACCGCAAAAACTGGTTGACTCTGGAACTGACGCAATCTTCCTGTCCGCTAGAGGACGCAGGGGTAGCATGAGATCTTTGGGCCTGAGCGGACACTAACTGGGTCAACATATGAATAGCTCCCCTGAGGTCCCCATCGAAAGTACCAGGACCTGAAGCTAGATACGAAGAAGGATCAGGAATATCGATAGGAGGGATTGTAGCACCCTCCGCCGCAGTAGGAATAGGAACACTCTGATCGGGAACAGAAAGGTCAGATGGATTCAAGGTCGGGGATTTGGTCTCACCCGCACCATCGGGTACAGAATTCACGGCCATACTTGGGGTGGCATTGGCCTCTAGGCCGAGTCGAGCTCTTTCCTTTGGTGCCATCACTGAAAATTTTGGAACAGAGCACGAGTTAGACAAGAATATTCTCACTTTCCACTTCACCGCACGATATAGAATAACAATGAAAAGGGTGTTTCCTAAATGTCCATGTAGTCCCCTAATCATAGATGTGGTCGACAACACACCGATAAGAAGGCTTCTACTAGAAAAGTCTTCGAGACATCCTAGGACACTTTTAAAACCTTAGGCTCTGATACCAAGTTTGTCACGCCCCAAAATCGAGGGACACAACCGGCACTCAACCGGTGACCCCAGTCAAGCGAACCTGATTTGACTTTCCTACCCAACGCGCTTCCCCGTGTTTATATCATCCATTGTTTATGTGAAATAGTGAGATAAGCTTAAGAGTGTGTGAATACCACAATAAATCAAATTTTTTTTCCTCATTTTACATTATTATACTAGATTTCCTAAAACATACATAATGGATACAACACTTCCCAATACGGACCACGATTATGAACAAATACAACCAATACCAAAATATATATATATACACCCACATAGTGTCTATGGACCTCTAAGAGTACTAGGAGTTTATACAATACTTGCCGGAAACAAGGCCTCGACTATACCTTATAATACATAATATACTCAAAAGAGATGGCATGAACTACACTTGGCTTCGAGAGGAAGTGGGGCTCACCATTACAACTGAGAAAGGATGAGGAGAAAGCACCACTAACGGCGAGCTGAGCAACCTGTTATGGACCTACCTACATCCATATAAAAAGATGTAGCGCCCCCGGAAAAAGGGACGTTAGTACTGTGGAATAGTACTAGTATGTATGAACAAACTTTATCCCAAGTAAAATCAAATAATACAAAAATAAGAAACAGTAATAGAACCAATCAATCAATGCACATGGAAAGAAGCAACAAAAATCAACAAGTTTCACAATCTCTCCTTTTTCCCTTTCAACATCACCATATTTAAGAGTTTCCCAGATTTTTCATTTCGATAGTGATAATGATCACATTCTATCCTTATTACCTCGGCCACCCTTATTACCTCACCCATCCTTATTACCTCACGACTCATTACCCTTATTAGTTCGTGTTCCGGCGCGTAACCCGATCCCACCCGACAATGATATTTCGTAACAGCAACAACAAACAATCAAATCACAAGAATTCTTCCTTTCAAGGAACACAAGTTTATATCAACAATTCACAATTTGAGCTCAAGGAACAATGACTCTCACCAAGCAGTAATTTATGCACACGGTGTTTCCATAATCGTTCAACTCACTTACATAATTTCACAATACCTTTTTTAATTTCTTAACACGTACTATTTTTAGCCATCATATACATTCCCACACTTGGGCACATTAACATTCTTTCATTTATTAACACATACTTTCATATCGATACCCTCGAGCTTTTACGAGCTTTGCACATAATAAGATAGGCACATCAAAACATCTTTCACAATCTCATATAGCACAGTAGTATAACAATCAACTAGGACAATCAGAGAATAGAATCTGATGTCTCAACACATTTGAACAATCAATTTACATATTTTCAAACAAGGTACACATACCGTATGCTCGGACCCAACAAGAGGATTCTACAGAGGTTAAAGTTATCCATACATACCTCGAATCGGGATTTTTCCTTAATTTCTATCTCAAATCACCGGACCTTCTAGCACCTTCAATCTAATTCACAATGCGGCACATTTAAACTTAGAATGAGGAATCATGAACATGTCTTGAACTCATTTGAGCTTTCTATCAAACACTAGGTGTTCCTTTAGATTAAATAACCCCTTTTTAGTGAAATGTTACTCCAACCTATTTTCCTTTACTAGATTATGATAAATTAGGTACATGCATGCAAGATTCTTAACCCCATCTTTATGAACTATCCTACCCATGTTTCACTTTAACAAAAATGTGGAAATTAAGGTTAATGAGGTAGAAGCTTACCTCCTAGAGTGAAGAAATTTGTGTCTTACTTGATTAGTTCTAAGCTTGAGTGATGAAGGAAAACCAATTTCATGAAGTTGAGACTTTATCTCTCTAGAACCCACTCTTTCCTCTCTCTAATATATCAGAAAAATGGTTAAAAATGAAGGGGATGGGTATTTTAATGAACTGGGGTCGGGTTTTAGAAATTAGAATAACAAGGGCCGGCACAAGAATGCGGTCAGGAATGCCATCGCATTCTTGACATGCGGTCCGCATAATTGGCCGCATAATGGACCTCAAGATGGGCCAAAATTCAAAATACACTGCCCAGGTATGCGACCATTGTGCGGTCCGCATACACGTTATGCGACCATTGTGCGGTCCGCATACACGTTATGCGATCGCATAATGCGTCGCATAAGTTCCCTCCCAAAATTAAAGGCAACAATGCGACAGCTATGCGGTCCGCAAAACTGAAATGCGATCGCATATTGGACCGCATAGTTGACCTCAAATGGGGCAGTGATCTGCCCGTGTATGCGACCATTATGCAGTCCGCATACACGTTATGCGATCTCATAGTGCGTCGCATAACACCTACTTTCTGGAAAAAAATTATTCTTCAAGTCTCGGGGTACTTTTCACTCAATTTAGGTCCGCTTTAAAATTTTCCTCAATAAAAACAACTCGGGGACTCATTCGGGCATTATTTTTAAATAATAAAATTTTACGGGTATTTACAATTGTAACCCTCGGGCAGTTCGACATTAGGCTGTATGCAAAGATCTTTATAGATCAGCCCCTCAATCCCTCTAAATCCTTCGACACCCTGAACTCGATTGGTCAACTTCTTGAGTTCCTCGGCCAAATTCCTGATGAGCCTGTCCTTCTCGTCAGAATCAGGGGTATGTGGTGTGGAATGAGCCACGGTTTCCACATAAATGGGATTATTGTAGGCCTGGAAGTGGTATTTTGTCTGATCCTGGAGAGGTGGAGTGTTATGGTGACATGCATTGCATTGTGCTGGCGGGACTTGGTCTTTGTGGTGATTCGATTGTTTAGGGGTGTGTTGTGGTAAAGTGGGTTTTGAGCATTTGGGAAGTGGACATCCAGAACATTGAGGGAAAGTGATAGGTGAGCCAAATTCTTGACTTGGTCAAGTTCTTCTTGGAACTTCATCAGCTTTTTCTCCAGTGGAGACATACCCTCTTGCAGAACCTGAATACCCCGACCATCAGCGATCTCAACCTGTTCATCCCTGTTGTCTTTTCTGACGCCGCTTGCCTCTAACATCTTAGTTTTACCCTTGTTTTTTCCTTTGGGAGGACTAGGAGGAAGATTAGGAGGAGGGCCCTTTGATCTTGTGCGGTAGGCGGATGATGCTAGAATGCACGAACCAACTTTTGGGGAGGGGAATAATAATAAACAAAACAAAAAAACGAAAAAAAAGTAATGAAGTTAGTGAGGATCATAAAAAAAAATATTGTAGTATTTAAACACATAAGGCGGAAATGTAAAGCGTGTCCTAAGTTGGGAACCTTTTTTTGCCCGAGGTAGGCCTACCGAAAAATTGATTTGGAGAACTTAAGATGCTAAATGCCTCATTTTATTGATAATAAAATAGACAAATCCAACACGACTCTAAGAATGCGAAAAATATAAAATGTCACTAATGGCCAGGGGCCTTATTACTTCAGAAGGCAAAGTAAGGACAATCCTATCTACTTGGTCCCAGAAGGACCTTCCCTAGACTCGGCATCTCTGCTCGCATTCATCAGCGTCTCTATCTCTCGGAGTCCCAGCAGCAAGTAGGTCGTGGCTAGAATTCCTCCTTCGGCTCCCTCGGACTTCTGACAGGTCTCGATCCTCCTAATGAACTTCTCCTCTAAGTCGACTATGCCTCGCTCCAAGTGTGCTAGCCTCTGGGTGGAGTTGATGTCCATGTCTTTCCATTCCTCTATCAGCTTCTTATTAGCCTCGTGTATTTTGTGATGATCTTCTTCACAATCACGGAGCCTCTTGCACAACTGGTTGAGTCTATTCGTTGCCTCGACCTTCTCATCTATGACCCTATGGCCTTGAGCAAACTCTGGCTTGATACTTCCACCCCAGTTGTCTTCCAACCATCCCAGATAATAAGGAGAGTAACCAGCATGATACCTGTCAGGTTCAATAATGTCCTTTTCTAACCGGATATTGCAGTGCCACAAATGTTGATCTTGGCACTTATGAGGGATGCCGTCGTTTTCGAAATCTGCCCTGAGATGACTTAGATTCTCGACCCTTGGTACCACTTGCTTCCTTCCTGCCTGCCTCATGACTCGGATTGGGACATAAGGATACGTCCCTCTTAGACCAATAAATATCAGAAATGGGTTGTCTCGAGTTCGGATGATGAACTTTTTCGTCAGTTGGGAACCACTCAAACATCAACTGAATCTGATCCTCCTATGGCATTTTCCGGCTAAGCAAACATGTCGGGGATGTAGTTCATACGCTTTGGATGATGGAAAGTAATATGATCATCCCAAATTCTCCTATGGATGTCCTGATGGTAGTCGCCCTTTTGCAAATGCTCAGTGAGCCATAGTTGGAGTAACAAATTTCAACCCTCAAAATGTTTTGCCCCTCGTTGACACTTTTCCACGGCTCAGTACATGTCAACAATGATCATTGGCACGATACTGAAGTCCTTCCCGTCAATCCCTTCCATATGAGTCTTGGTAAACATAGCCAACCTGGTGTGGATTCTTTCTTTCTTTGTTGGGAACACCATCAAACCCAAGAAGCATACTATAAAGACGAATACCCGGCGGTGAATGTGCCCCAGAGAAGTAAGGGCAAACTCTTCCTGATAAGTGCGGTAAGACTGGCTACGACCATACCTCTCTTACGAATAGTCAAAGGGGATGTACGAGTCTTCCAAGCAGACCAAGTCTGGATTTTTCTTTAGTCCCATCATCTTGAGAAAACCTCGGCCTGTACGGTTTTCAGGCATCAATAACCCTGGAGACTCCCAAGATAAACCGGCTAACCCTCATATTTCCTCTAGCAATGGTGTCATCTCATTGTTTCCAAATCGAGAGACCGACCGATCATAGTCCCAGAACAGGGTAGCAGCTTCTATCATCATGTTGTTAAGCTGAATGTCCAGAAGAGAGGGCAGGTTGCCCGAGTGTTTTCTGACGACATTTTTGTCACTGGAGTGAAGATCCTCCCACCAATTTAGTAGTTTGGGGTGGATATTGGTGACCATGCCGAATCTGGGGACCTTGTGCCTCATTTTTTCAAAACAAATAGGCTAGCCTTTACCCCCCACTAGACTCAACTATTTAACATCAATAATTAGCATGAGCATTTAGTTCTCCAAATAAATGCACAGAACGTGAAGGCGTCCGTTTAGGTTCCAGGGAAACCCAATGGACTTTGGACAAGGCTATCTTAAAGGCTGTTGTGTGGACAACACGTTAGCCTGGCTAGGTTTGACCATGATGCATGCAACATACAATAGAGTAAGGTTTCTATGGGGTTTTAGACCGGTACCCTTGAGCGGACAACTCAAGGGCGAAGGCACGAAACTCTGGACTGCACTGCTGATCGATTAGTTTTACCGCAAATATGCCTTTCTGAATTTAGGCGTATTAATATTGGAATAGCGCAACCACTCATTGTAAGCGTTGCTATAGGATTTTTGTTTGGCATGAGTGGAATATGAATGCGGAGCATGATATGCAATAAATAACATTGAAGCAAGTAGGCATGCATTTTCACATTGAGGAAAGCGGTAAAGAAAGGAAATACGTCAGTTATAATTGAAAGCAGTTACGAAGAAAACATGAAGATACATCCTTTTTTTCCGACGAAATAAATACTTTCGAAATTAAATAGTTAACAACACATAACGGGAATAGGAAATGGTATAAGCATTTAAACAAAAATTGAAAGGTCCAAATTCACAAGACAACTTGTAATGGTGTAAGCCTAGGGAATATCCCCAGCAGAGTCACCATGCTGTCGCGCCCCCCCTTTTCCTCGCACGGGTCAGGTGCGGAGAGATCGGGTTTATGAAATTCTAGACAACTCCTTAAAGGAAGAGGTTTAAGGAAGAGCCGCCACCTACCGATTTTGTGGTGTGTTAGGGCACCTAGAGTAGATAACTCATGAACTAGTTTGCATTACCAGAGATTGGGTAAGGGATTGAAGTTATCCTAAGGGGAAGGTGTTAGGCACCCCTCAAGATCAATAACTGTGGGTCCCAGCCAAGAAGTTTTGTGAATTTGGACGGTAAACAAATAGCAAGTAAGGTTCATATAAGAGGGGATTTCAAACAAGTATGAAAATGTTTAAAGGTTTTTGGGAAAACATCAGAGCAAAAGTATTTGACAAGAATTGTCCTAGTTTTAATGTAATACGGATCACATCAATGCAATACCCAGTAATCACTCCTCAAAGAGGGTCTACACGTGGTATTAGCGCATTGGTCATCATATCCGTATTCTACCCTTCCCACCCCGTAGAGCTTAGAAGCGCGTGCTGGTCACGAAACCTTATTGCGCGCTATTACCTATCCCATTCTACAAGTTCCAGAGGGTATTTAGGACTAATAATCCTACAAGGTGGGTACTAGGCTGAACCCTTAAGTTTTAAAGGATAAACTCTAGGAGACGAGTAGAAAACAATTAGGACTTGCACATAAAAGATTCACATAAGAAGTTAGGAAGCTTATATATCCCTCAACAAATAAACACATAAATAGCACGTCTCAAACACAAGGAGGGTCTCAAGTTCAGAACTTAAAACAGTAGATTTGTGTGTTAAAACAACATGTTTCAACAAGCTTTTAGCAAAAGGAATATTTTGAAAATAACTCAGTAATAAAGCAGGAATAAAACAGAGTAGTTTGAAGACAAAACATGGTTAAAAATAAACAGAGAGATTTGCAGAAAGGAGTGACTGATTTTGGAAATCTAGTAGTTCAAAAACAGAGCAGGAGTCAGCAGTTTAAAATGAATTTTAGCAAAAAGTGAATGAATAATTCAGAAATTAGTAATTTTGAAAGCAGAGCAGGGACTTTAAATAACAGAGTGATTTGTATATATTTCAAAAAAGAAAAGGTGAATGGTTTTTTTTTTGAATTTAGCAATTTATAAGTAAAGCATGAGTTGAGGATGGTAACAAACAACAAAGTCTTAAGGATTTCAGAAAAAGGACTGATTGGTTTTAAAGACCACCTTTTAATATAGGCAATACATAAAACAGTTGATTTTGGTTTCAATAAGTATTAGGCCTAAGGTTTTCCTAGGCGTCCGTATATATACCGATTATGCACACATTGATTATAAGTCCTGAAGTATGATTTCTAGATACAAATGCAGAAGTAGAATCATTAGGACATATTTTATTATAGTTATTAGTTGTGAGCAGGATTTCTAAAATAAACATGAGAATAGTAGAGATGCTGAAGTAAACAACCTAAACATGGTTTCTAATGCATGGTATGCATGTCCTAAGCATGATACTATTGCACACATAGGTAAGTAAATCCTATAGTCATGATTTCTACCCATAACTATCTAAGCATGCATAATCCCCTCCTGTAATTACTATCCAGCCCCAAATATTTATTTACACATTATTACAACTAGGGATAATAAATTACATTACTGAAAGGAAAATGAGAAGCTACTTCTATAGGGAGCCTTCAATCAGGCCCATATCTCCCAACCTCAATCCTTTCGAGTTTCACAACCTTTCATAGTCTGGGTGCGGCAAAGCTCCCTAGGGCCCTCGTGGGTCCCTGGCCAATACCAACACCCAAACATAGTAACCAAAGTTGAGCAAGTGTAGTGTGGAATTACCAACCTTATGTGTCAGAGTTCAATGGGTACTCAGAGGTACCCAAGGTAGTGCTCACACGAAGGGGGTAGAACCTAAATTTCTAAGAGTAGTGAGATGTGCTAGAAGGAGAGAAAAGTTTGTAGTTGAACAAAGTTTAAAAAAAAACTAGAGAGTTGTTTTGAAAGATTAGCTTTTGAAAAAAAAAATAGAAGTATTAATCACAAAAAAAGAGTTCAACAGTGTAAAATTGCACACAAGGATAATGAGGTAAGGGGACAAGTAGGTCACATAATAACAAAGGAGATCCATAGACTTAAGAAACTCATTTAAACATAATTACACAAATCAAAGAGGATCAGGGGACCAAGAAATGGCCAAGTTTAGACATGATAATAGACAACAACAAAATACAGTTATAACTGGTAAAATTATGGGTTAAAAATAGTCATATGAGCATCACCAACTCAGCATGTAAGTCAGAAAGAGATAAAGCATGACGGGTACTAACAGATAAACAAAAGATCCAATTGCATGTTGAGCAGTAGAAGCATAAGTAGAAGAAAATCAGGACGATAACAAATTGAAACAATAATAAGCACATTGGTTTGAGACTTGTAAATTAATTAGAACATACTAGTGATGAGAGAGCAAAGCATAATGCAAAAGCAAAGTGAGAGTACAATGTTAGCCTTGGATTACAGCCGGCTAACAATAGACAGGAGCAGAGAGAATAGTAGTAGAGTAAAGAGAAAAGAGAGAGTTCTAGCACAAGAGGGAGAGCAGAGAGAATAGTATTGATGTCTGTCATGTAAGGGGAGAAGGCATGTCTTATGTATAGTCGAAAACCAAGTAATAACACAGGCAAAGAGTAGTAATTTAGCATAATTACAGGAATAATTATTCAGTCAGAATCAATCACAATCAATCACAATCAATCAAGGGTGGACTCCCTTTAATTATGGAGTCAAGCTCAAACGATGCAATTCATGGCCAACTAAGGAAAATGAATCAGATTAAGGCTGATTCTGTTACTACAGGACAGGGGAATCACATAGTATATAATAAAAGCCAAATACATAATATTAATTAAGGAAAGTTGAACTAACAGTTATTTATAAGGTAAAGCAGACTATTAGTTTTGAAAAATTAATTGAAAGAATATCGGATGTGATCACAATTGCAGGGAATCCCATGTAATTAAGGAAAGTATCACATGAATATGGAAATAATTCAAAATCTGGTACAGAATTACAGAGGGAATACACAAGATCATCTATTCATGGAAAGCATCACAGGATTGGGGATTTTTACAAAAAAAAATAGTATAAAATTAATAGGTAAAAACCAATAAGGTAAATGGTCGGAGCTATTAAACATTTAAACAGCAGACACAGATCAACATAAAGAGATACTCATAGAACATCAGAAAATTAGAGGTCATAGAAATGAATCAAAGCCAGAGTTTCAAAGAACACACGAATAGTCTTGTAAGCACAGATACACATAACAAGGTCAACCTATAAAATCTAGGGTTTCATCAATAACAGTTCAGACAACAGGAAATCATCAGATACTCGTTTAAACACAGGGAATAATGTCAATCAAAGGAAAATATCACAAATTTTAAGGAAAACTAGGAATCAGCAAAGAATACCAACAAAGCACTAATCACAGAGATTCAAAATAGTAAAACGACACTAGAAGAACACATAGCAAACATCAGAATCCCTAATCACTTAATAAGGGATTCGTATAAAAAAAATAGCAGATAATTAAAGGAACCAGTCAGACAAGCATGGTTTAGGTAGAGACGACAAGGAATCAGAAATCCTAACATCATTCAGAGCAAGAAATCACGAGCACACATAGAATATTCACGCAAGCACAGGGGTCATGCTAGAACAAGTTGATAATATTGCAAAAAATACTCGGACTCATAGATTGAACCCAGAAATTTAGGGGTTTTAACAAAAATGACTCAAACAAAAGGAGAACGGTTCCAATAATGCTCAAATACGAAATAATACTAAGAAAATAGAAAGAAACTATTTTTGTAAAGGATTTTAAAACCATAGTTATACAAAAATGAGAAATCGTTTAGGAAACTGAGAGATTTTCAAAGAAAACAAGAAAAGAACTAGCAATATATATGGATTTGTTACAGATCTAAAAAGATCGGAAGGTTCAAAATTAGGGTTTCATAAGAAACCAGAGAAAGTAGAAGAACCTGCCGTGAAGTTCAGGGATAGTGGTGGTTATGGCATAATCGTGTCAAAAACCCACTGGAGAGAGCCGGAAAACCACCAAAGTAGGAACCCTAGTAACCGTTTGGCATGGTCGGAAATATTGAAGGCTTCATAATTGAAGTAACCAGAGAAATGAGGCATCATGGAGGCTGGTGGTCGAATTGTGGTCGGAGGTGGCCGGAGATAGGCTGAGCTTCATCAGATAATGAGGGAATAGTGAAGGTTCTAGAGAGAACCAGAGAGAGAGAGAGAGACGAGAAGAGAGATTGTCGGTCTCAAAAGAATGAGAGGGGTCTGGGGGGTAGGTGAGGGGTTAATTACGGTAAGGAATGATCTGGGCCGTTGATCTCATTTGATCAACGACTCAGATTAATTGGGGTTTAGGTAAGGTAGAGAATTGATTTGGGCTGGCTTACTTAAGGTCTGATGGGTTGGGGTTAATTGGGTACAAAATGTGTTTGAATTTTAAATAAATGTGGTTAAGTGTTAAATACCCAATAAAAATAGATAATTAATTAATTAAAATAACCAATAATTATAAAAACAAAATTAAGTTAAAATAGGTAAAATTACAATAATTAACTAATATTGAGTGTAAAGAAACATAAATTTTGAATTAAAATAATACAAAATGTCCAACTGGGCTATAATTGCAAAATTGTTGTAACTGAAATTAAATGAGACCCAATTGGCTAATTTGTGAAATAATTGAATTTTACTGGATAAAAAATGATTATAAATAACATATTGAGCTGGGAAATATTTTAGAATTATTTATACCATAATATATGAATTATTTAAATATGAAATATTAAAATAAACAGGAAAATAATAAAAATATGGAAAAATAGGGAAAACACTCATTATTACAAAGAGTAATTTTGAGGGCTTATATGTCAGTTTGAAAATGATTTGAGGAAAAATTGGGTATCAACAATTGTTTTGAAGGGAAAAAGAGTGAACAATATATATGTTGTAGATATGTCCACACTTTCAGAAAATGAACTCACTTGTTTAAGTGTGTTGGATAATGATCCCCTCCTTTGGCACAAGAGACTTGGACATGCTAGTCTGAGTCAACTCAACAAATTAGTCTCCAAGGACGCGGTGATAAGGTTGCCTAACATCAAGTTCGAGGAATATATAGTTTGTGAGGCTTGTGAAAGGGGGAAGCGAGTGTGATCCTCTTTTAAATGCAAGAAAATGGTAAGCACCACCAGGACGATGGAACTGGTCCATATTCTCTGTGGTCCAATGAGAACATTGAGAAGAGGTGGTAAAAAATATGTAATGGTGCTTGTTGATGATTACTCTAGGTTTACTTGGACTTTGTCTTTAAAATCTAAAGATAAAATATGTGACATGTTTACTTCTTTTGTTATAAAAAATCAGAAACAACTAGGTAGTAAACTTGCATCAATTAGGTTTGATCATCGCACTGAATTTGAAAACATTAAGTTTGCTGAATTTTTGACGAGCATGGAATAGATCATAATTTCTCTGCTCCTAGAACTCCAAAATAAAATAGGGTAGTTAAAATAAAGATTAGGACACTTGAAGATATGGCTAGGACTATGCTTCTTTCTAGTAAACTGCCCTATAGCTTCTGGGAATAAGCTGTAAATACTGCATACTACAGCATAAATAGGTGCATGACTAGACCTCTAGTAGAGAAGACTCCCTATGAGTTACTTAAAGGGAGAAAACCAGACATATCCTATCTTAGGGCATTTGGATGCAAGTGATTTGTGCACAATAATGGTAAAGACTCCCTAGGTAAGTTTCATCCCAGAAGTGATGAGTGAGTATTCTTGGGATATTCTTCACATAGAAAAGCTTATAAGGTCTATAAAAAAATAACTATGTGTATAGAAGAAAGTGTTCAAGTTGTTTTTGATAAAACTAACATTCTTATTTAGAGGCAGGAACATGATGACGAAGCAATTGGGCTGGTAAAAAACTCAAATGAAACCACAACACAGACTGAAGCTGCACTAGAGGAAGGAACAAGTGATGGAACAGGTTCTTACACCCAGGGTAACATGATATGGGGAATAGAACAAAGAGGAAATGATCTCAAACCTCATGAGAACCTGTCCATGAACCTATTCCTCAATAATAAAACATTGAAGGAACATCAAGGGGAAACCAACTGGTTGTGAAATCTTACAAGTACCAAAGTTCTCATCCTGTTGAGAACATAATCACTAATCCAACCTCTGGAATCAAACCCAGATCTTCATTAAAGAATCTTTGTACTTTTGATACTTTCTCATCTCTTATTGAGCCTAAAAATGTTACTGAGGCTTTGCAGGATGCAAGCTGGGTAAATACAATGCAAGATGAACTCAACCAATTTGAAAAGAGTCAAGTTTGGAATTTGGTACCAATACCCAAGGACATATCAGTAATTGGCACAAAACGTGTCTTCAAAAACAAACTTGATGAAGATGGAACAGTTACAAGGAACAAAGCAAGATTGGTGGTTCAAGGATATAATTAAGAGGAGAGCATAAACTATGATGAAACCTTTGCTCCATTTGCATGGTTGGAAGAAATAAGACTCCTCATAGCCTTTGATGCTTACATGGAATTCACTCTCCATCAGATGGATGTCAATAGTGCCTTCCTCAATGGCTATCTAAAAGAAGAAGTGTTTGCCAAGCAAATTCCCGGGTTTAAAAACAAGGACTTCCCTGATCACATGGACAAACTTGACAAGGTACTTTATGGGCTAAAGCATGATCCAAGAGCATAGTATGAAGGATTATCAAATTTTTTGCTTGAGCATGATTACAAGAGAGATAAAATTGACAATAATTTGTTCTTGAAAGAAAAAAGGTAAAGATCTCTTGTTAGTTCAGATATATGTTGATAATACAATCTTTGGAGAAACCACTTATAAATTAAGTAAAGAATTTGCTAAACTAATGCAGAGTGAATTTGAAATGAGCATGATAGGTGAGCTTAATTTCTTTTTAGGCTTACAAATTAAACAAAATTCAAATGGAACTATGATCCATCAGTAGAAGTGAAAAAGAGTTGCTTAAAAGGCTTAAAATGGAAGATTCCAAAGAAATTGACACTCCTATTACAACAACTACACAATTTGATATAGATGAACCTGGTTCATCTATTTATCAGAAGTTATATAGGGGAATGCTTTATTTATTGTTGTACCTCACTGCTAGCAGATCTGACATTGTTTTCAGTGTATGCCTTTGTGCGAGATTTCGGGAAAATCCAAAGGAGTCTCACTTGACTGTTGTCAAGAGGATTTTGAGATACCTAAAAGGCACCACTGACTTTTGTCTATGGTATCCAAAAGGTAGTAATTTCAATTTAGGGGTATATCCTGATGCTGATTATGCAGGTTTTCTTGTGGATAGAAAGAGCACCTTAGGTATGTCATACTTTCTTTGGTCATGTCTTGTGTCTTGGGCCATCAAAAAGCAAAATTTTGTGGCGTTATCTACTGCTGAAGCGAAGTATGTTGCTGCTGCTTCATGTTGTGCTCAATTGTTTTAGATCAAACAACAATTAATGGACTTTGGAATTGATGTTGGTTGTATCCCCATATTTTGTGATAACACTAATGCAATTAGTATGACAAAGAACTCGGTTCATCACAAGAGAACTAAGAACATAGATATTAGGCATCACTTTTTGAGGGACAACTATGAAAAGATTTTGATCACTGTGGAATTTTATGCTACTGACAAGCAAATAACTGTCATCTTCACAAAAGCTCTAAGTAGAGATCACTTTGAAAGGAACATGTTAGAAATAGGGATGATTAAGATCACCTAAAAGGGCCAATTCAAAATTCACAATCGAAAAAAAATATTTGGTTAGAAAATCTGTAAATTTTGTATATAATTATATTAGATTTTGCTCAGTCTCATACTTTTAATAATATACTCTTGTGCCATGTGCTAAAATGACTCATTAATCTCTAATCATATTTTCTCTATTTTCTTGGAAAATTTAGACTTAAACAGGAGATTTCTCAGTGAAGAACCTGGTTCATCAAGATTACTCGGTATGTATTCTACACTTTGAATAATTTGAAATAACCATATTTTTGTCATGATTAAAAGCAGAGTTCCATCTAATCTCAAATATTTTTTGGACTTATCCGTTACAAAATGAACCAGTTCTGTTTCAAAGAAATTCCAACCGCATTAAGTGCCTAGATTTTAGGGATAGTCTTGAACGTGTTTTAAAAATGACTTGCAGTTCGTTAGACTTCTGCAAAGCTTTCGTTACTCATTTTAACTCCACCACTTTATATTTATTAGGAGTAGAAGTTACTTGTTTCTTCACTTCTAAACCTTCAAGCCGTCAATATTCTTTCAAACTTCTCTCCTCTTCTACTCTCACACAAACTCATCTCCCAAACTCACAAATGTCAAACACCTCTGAAAATCCTTCATCCCCACCAAAGGAACCCACACCCACACCATCTATCACACCTTCAACCACACCTCTGGATAAAAAGGGAAAGTTTAAAACTCTTGCTCGCAAGAGTGTGCCTGGGAGAAAATTATCTAAGAAATTAGATAAAAAGTTGAAGGTTATCCAGGTCTAGGAACCCTAGAATTCTAAAGATTCATTTAAGTCTACTACCGAGGGGGAAGAAATGGTTTTAGGTATCATCTGGCCCTAAAGTTACTTCTGAAACAATTTCTGAAGTTTCTACAAATTTGGAGAACAAGTTTTTACCGGTAGGATCTATGGCAGGTGTTGAAATTACAGAGTCTAGAGGAGTTGGCAGTAAAAATGAAAAGGAAAAGAAAATGAGAGTGGGGGTGCTCGGAGTGCTGTGAGGGGAAAGGGAAAAAGATTGGTTGATTCTTCACCCACTCCTGTTAGTCTAACCAAAGAAACAAGTGCAATGGTTGTTTGGGGAGAGAAATCTATTAGAATAGAAGAGAGTGTGCGGAAAACAGGGGTAAGTGGGTCCGGCGAAGCTACTGAAGGGCTGGTTCAACTTGCGAAAAATGTAGATGAACCTGTTCCATATGAACAGGAAACCCTCGCAGACCTACTAAAAAGAGTGATTGAGAGTTATAATCCAAAGAAGAAAGGAAGTTCAAAGTCTAAAAGGAAGGTTTCCCTTTCTATCACTGTTGAAATTCCTCCCACAAGAAGAAGATCCACAAGAAGCCAGAAAAAGATAAAAAGGAAGGTTGCCCTTTTCTGAAAAGAGTGACCAGTGGTTCACAAATGCGACCTCTACAAAAGCAAACTAACGCTCGCAAAAGCGACCCCTGACAGCCTCAGCAGATACCGCACTTGCAATAAAATGCTTTGCAAATGTGAAGCCCCCTCCCTAGGCGACCAGTCGCAAAAGCGACGCAAAAGTTAAAAAAAGCGAACATCCAAGCAGTCGCAAATGCAGCCCAACCCTAGAAAATGAAAGGTCCCTTTCCAGCAACCCAGAGTCACAATTGCAGCCTCCTCATCGAAAATCTTAGCAAACCATAACTAACACACTAAATATTAGCATAACAATTCGAAACAAATCCGAAACTCTCCCGTGCCCCTCAGGACCCCGTCCAATCATACCAACCAGTACATATACCTCATCAAACTAGCTCACCTGCTCAGATCATAAAATAACATATAAACCACGAATCGAGTACCAAAATGCGCCAAAATCATAATGAATCTCAAGACATTCCAAAACCACAACCAAGCGCCTGATTCCCATCAAACCAACTCGAAATGAGACAAAACTTTGCACACATGTCATAAATGATAGGGGTGTGCATTCGATTTATCGATTCGATTTTGACCCTTATCGATAATTACTTATCGA
>ML334983.1:5931-57339 GCA_005239505.1 Nicotiana paniculata | reverse complement strand
AACCATTACTATATTTTTCTTTATCTTTATTTATCTTTATTTTCACTTTTGGTATGTATATAAATTTACCATTCGATGTATATATTCATTTCCATTATGTATGTATTCATTTTACTCCATTCTGTACATATTCAGTTTACTTTCCATAGTTTACTTCATAACTTCATTCGTTGTTTTTTCCTTAGTAGCATAGCTTCTTATTTCGTTTAGTAGCTTCTTTTTAAGTTTTTATCTTATTTTTAAATTTTGTGTGAAAAATAAGCCTTTGGTTTTCTTAATGCCACGGTTCTTTCCAAAGATGGAAATTGTGTGAGCCAGGTGGCTCTTCCCAACGATGGATGGAGTGACAACCTTCTTAAGGAATTGAGTCCATTTTCTTTTTGTTTTGGTACGTAGTAGTAATCAATAAAAGTATCTCAAGAAGATTGACTTGGTACTAACACATTTACCTTCGACCTTATGGTTAGAAACAAGTTGATTGGCAAAGAATAGCTCTAGTTGTGACCTTTATACTATTATGTTGACTAAAATAATCATCGAATAGTTTCTTTTAGTTATTTGTGATTTTCAATATTAACTAGGGTTGTTGTGGGCCCTCGACTCTGTTCTCTTTAACAATCCAGTAGCTTGAGAGATGAGGTATTGAATTGCAAGTCCAAGTTCCATGCCAATAAGTCTAGGACTTGCCCTTAGTGTTTGTCTAGGCGAAATTTAAGTGTAGATCTACTTGAGAAATGATTGTAGGATATCCTTGATCCAAATTGAAACTTGAAAGCTTCCATAGCCTACCAATATGATATCCCTAATCAAACCCTTTGAGCATAAGCCTTTTTATTCAATAGCCACATTACAAGCCTTTATCCGTTTATAATGACCCTCTCTTGGCGCCCGATCTTTCCTTAGCATTCGTGATAACCAAGTGGAAAAAGCATAAGTTTTGGGGATTGACGAGGAATTTGAAAGTGATAAAAGGTACAAAGAAGAAAAAGAAATGAAGAAAATAAAGGGCAAAGGAAAGGAAGAAAGGCCAAAAAGAAATATGTCAAAAAGAAAGTGAAAGTTGAAGGGATTCAAAGAAAGAAATGATGAAAGACATGAAGTGATTAAAAAAAGGTGGAAAATCATTGTCATGATCGAGAAAGGGTGATAGTGTATGACTCAAAGAGTCAAGAAAGTATGAGCCGAATTGAGAAAATGGAGTGCTTAAGGAAAGATGAAACCATCATATGCCGATGAATCCTATTTTGATCCAAAAGCCTTCATTATATTCCCGCAAAAGCCCTATATGATTTAAAGTTGAGTGATCTTACATTAGTGGTGATTTACATAAGGGGAAAGATTATGGTACATAGAGCCGGACTTGTGGCATTCTTTTGAGAGAAATGAGCGCACTTCTTCACAATCCTTGTTTTGAGTGTTACATTCTAAAGTGAGATTTGCTCATGGAGAGTAGAGGAGGAGGAGTTTGGGTTCCACAATGACCTGCGTGTTAGAGCGAGCTTCCTTGATGAATTGAGTCAACTCTTGATTCTCTAGTGTCACAATAGAACTATGGTACTCAAAAGGTCATAACATGGTGATGTTGATAACTCATTTGTGTTGAGGGTAATTGTTAGTCCCAATTGATGCATGTTTGATTCACCTTAGGCCAGCTGAAATATCCTTTTTTCTAGTAGAGGTGGGAATTACCTTATTTTCTTGAGGACAAGAAAAAACTTAAGTTTGGGGAGGTTATAAGTAGGGATTTTAAACTATTATTTGCTCTCTTTTACTTGTGTTTTGGGCCAAAAATGCGCGAAGGTATTCCCGGAAACTAATGTAATATGCTTGCTTGCAGGAATTGTTCAAAATGAGCCAAAAGAGTCATAATAAACTCATAAAGGAGTGAAAACCTGAACAAACCCAAGACTAGGACAAGAGATTTGAAACACGGACCACACAAATAATGTGCGGCCGCGAAAGCCACATTGTGGTCACGATCACAATTACGCGGTCCGCGACAGGGAGATTCACAGAGGTTGATTTTTGGGCTAAAATATGAACGCAGTCTGCACCAGAAAGGTGTGGTGACGAAAGTAACTGTGCGGCCGCGATTGGAATTACGCGGACCGCGGTTGCTGAGGTTAAGAGATCTTACAATTTTATCAAAACCGAGAAGTGTGGTCCGCGTTAGAATTATGCTGCCGCAGAAGTCTCTTACGCAGCCGCGATGGAAATTATGCGGTCCGTGAAACTCAGCTCAACCTAGATCCAGAAGTGAAGAAAATGGATCGTGATCAGACTACACGGTCATGAAAGCAATAGTGCGGCCACAGTCAGAATTACGAAGCCGCACAACCTCTGTAGGGGTATTTTGTCCGAAAATTTCAGCTTAGTATAAATAGAACTTTTTGTCATTTTTAGGTTATATTATGTGTTATCTGAGCACGTGAGACGATTGGAAATTCCCTTTTGGGAAATTTTGTATTAGATTCATCTTTTAACATAAGATTTTCGTATCTTAATCATATATCATAGATTTTATCTTCTTTTCATCTTCAATTTCTATTATTTGCATGAGTAGCTAGACCCATAGCTAGGGTACCCAACCCTAGTGTGGCTATTTAATGGGTATTGAATTTTAGCACTTGAATGTGTATGAGTTAGTGATATTTAGCCTAGTTCTTGCTAGAATTATAGAATTAGTGGTTGCAAACACTGATTCATGCCTTTATGGCTTAGTCTCTTCTTGAGAAAGAGGGACTAAGTCTAGGAAAACTAGGCTAACAACGAATTGCGGTGAACTCAAGAAATTGATAGCCCTAATTAAAGGGTTAAACCTAGAGATAGTAATACCCGACTTGAGCTAATATCACTTGAATTGAATGAATACCCATTTGGACTTGAGAAATCCAAATTGGGAAAATCACTCAAACTACCGAGAGGTATAGAGTGAGTACCCGGGTGTGAGCTATATTATGACTCCAACTAAATCAAGCTTGCCCTAGATTCTTGCTACATGTTGGATATCCATCTAGGTAGAAGTCACTACCCTAGTCTCTTTTAAAATCTTAAAAACCAACAACAAAAATATTGTACTTAGTTTCAATCATTGCATACAATAGAGTAACTTTAGAAGTAGAATCAAAACCAATGTTTGGAAGTGTAATTAGGAACAAAACCCGTATCTAGCTTAGACATAAACCTGATTCCAAACTAATTAACTCCCTATGGATTCGATCCCGACCTAGTTGGATTAAAACTGCATCGACCATCCTCGCTACTCAATAGTAGTGTAGGCTTGGACCCGATCACATATTAGCAGGGAAGCCAGATCAGAGTTGAGGGAAAAGGTATTATAACAGATTAAAACACATTATGTATGCAAGACCAGCATCAGAGAGATTCAGTATATAGTGAAAAGCAAACTCATGTTAAATCACATGTAGGTATTCTGGCATTGACACAGTAGACTAATTACCTAAAGAAGGTCCAGATTATGCTAAGTATAGGTTATGATGTTATGACTAGTCATGCTAATTTGGCAATAGGGAAGCATTTAGACATGAGAAAATCAGATTATAACTACTGGTGAGTCATGGTTAAACATGCTAAAGGGGAATACTAATAGAGAGCAGGTTCAAAACATGTTAGATAGGCAAGCTATCACCACAAAAATTCAAAATATGATGGGAAACAGGCTTGTGCCATACAGTGGGTGTACATATTCATGCTTTTGAACTTAATCAACTAGTCGATTAAAAGGGGCACAAATTATGCAAGTGAAGCATATTAAGGTAATAAGATTGATAGCAAAAGGCAAAATTAAACACTAGAAGATGCTAAAAAGTGTAAGAGTCCCAAAAAATAATAATTTCTAACACGTTGACTAGTCAGAACTTAACAGAACTAGGTTTAGGCATGCTTAAAACTAAAATTTAAAGAGACTAAAAGGATTGAAGAGAGCAAACAGAATTACACACTAAAAAATCCAGAAAACATACTGAACTGACCAACTTCAGGAGTGAAAATGTATGCAAACCATAGATATATAGGAATGATATTACAAAGTATAGTGACTCACCAATTAAACGAAGAATAGTAAAGAATAAATTTCCATAGAAAACCTAGAATCCCTAATGCATCAAAGTTCCCGAGAGCTTCGACGAACTCAGGGAAATGCCCACACCAAGAACAGGTAAAAAGATGTTAATGGCCTTGGCTTTCAGCCGGCCAGTACAGAATACCAAGCAAGAGATTAGTAAAAACCCCAAATTTTAGTGTAGGAATCGATTTCACCGTCTGTCCTAGAAGGGAAAAATGAGAGGTTTATATAGTAATCAAAATCAAACAAACGTACAAGGAAACAGAAAAAATTAAAAAACAAAAAAAGGAAAAAAAACATGCAAATAAATTTGAAATCAATTTAAGAGAGAAAAACCCTAGTTTCTTAGGGAAAGTGCAAACCAGCAAAATCTAAACAAAATCGGACTCACACAATGTAGAATCTAATGTGTGTAGACGAAATATGGCCTAGATTCAAGAGATATGAATCAATCGGACAGAATCAGAGAAGTAGTACTTGCCATGTGTAGGCAAGTACTAGATGATGCCATGGAGAATCAACCAGTAGCGGAAACACTTAAATATGGCAAGTAAATGAGAGGAGAACCCCATTAGAAGAGGGATTAGGGGAGGGGTTTAGAGGGTGGCGGCGATTAGGGTTCTTCAGAGAGAGAGGAGGAGAGTCTTAGGGCGGCAGGTGAGAGGGGAATGAAATTAGGGTTTGGGGTTGGGTAATTTAAAAGGGGGATTGATTGTGAGCCGTTGATCTTAGAGATCAACGACCAAGATTTTAAAGGGGGTTGGGTCATGTTAGTTAGGCGGGTCGCGGCCGGTTTGGGCTGGGGTTATTGGGTTAGTGTATTGGGCTTATTTGGTCCGAAAAATTAACTCACAATTGGGCCAGTTCCTTTTTGAATGGAAATTAAAAGGAATATAATTTAATAACATAGCTAAATAAATATATAAAAATTCTACTTATACAAATTAATATTTTAAACAATAATAGGAGACTATAAAAAATCTAAAAATATGATTTTGATCCTAAATGAAATTTCAATTACAATAAGGATGCAAACTATTGGCTACTATTGCAAATTTATACGAATAGCCTAAAAATAATTTTAATTATATAAAAAATGGGGTGAAAATATTTTAATAAGTGTATTAGATATGAAAATAATAATTTAAAGTGATTAAGTCATCACAAATAATTTAAAAGGGTAATTACTGAATATTTATGTAAATTAAAACAAATTGATTTGAAAGCCCTAAAATTATGGAAAATTATAAAAAGTCCTTGTATAAATATTGTAAATTAAATAATAATGCAAAAAAAAAGATATTTTGAAAGTATATATATTATTTAAAAATATATGAGGGCAAAATTGGGTATCAACACCGGTTGCCGATGGTTGGGCCGTTTAGGCCTTTACCCAAGGATTAAATGTACAAAGCTCGATGGCCTCACAACAGTTAAAGCAGAACTTGATCGAATACCCAACTGTCACCTGGGCCGATGTGCATAATTAGTATCAATCAAAGATTAGGGTCGAAGACGACCAGTTGGGAACTCTTTCTCGGCCCATTTATCCTATCGGGCCCGTCGACAGAGTTAGAAGGGATATTGACTGGGAACCACAGTCAAACAGAGATTGTTACTAGCCATACCGTGGAGATCAGAGAAACAACGGGCCTGGAAGCAACCCTGTTCGAGGTGATAGAAGAAATGATCAAGGTTAGAGCTCTTGAGGGATCATGAGTAAGAGTGGTTTCGACAGGAATGTCGAGGCCAAAGAAGCACCGCGGCTATCGGAATACAACTTCAACATTGATGCGTTAGCTATCGTTTCATCCATCGGGTGCATCAAAGACACTAGGTGGCCTCGACCTCTGCATACTGATCCGGCCCAGAGAAATTCTAATCAAATGTGCAAGTATCATGGCACCTATGGCCATAGAACAGAAGATTGCAGACAACTGAGGGAGGAGGTAGCTCGATTGTTCAATGAGGAGCGTCTTTGAGAATTCTTAAGCGATCGGGCTAAGAACCAGTTGAAGAACAAAGATTCAAACAGAAAAAACGAGCAAGAGGATCCACAACACGTAATCCACCTGATCGTTGGAGGGGTCGATATTCCACAAGGACCCGTATTTAAGCGCACCAAGGTGTCGATCGCAAGGGAAAAGCGAACTTGGGATTATGTACCAGAATGGACCTTGTCTTTCAATGACGAGGATGCAGAGGGGATCTTACAACCCCACAATGACGCACTGGTAATATATGTTCTTATGAATAAAACTCAAGTTAAATGTGTTTTGATTGATCCTGGTAGCTCGGCCAACATTATCCTACCATAGCTCAGCCCACAGGATCAAATTGTGCCCGCGTCCCGAGTACTTAACAGCTTCAACATGGCATGCGAAACCACCAAAGGCAAAATAAATTTTCGAGTCAAGGTGGTTGGGATCATCCAAGAAACAAAGTTTCATGTGAACGAGGGTGACATGAGGAATAACACCCTGTTCGGAAGGCCATGGATCCATAACATGAGGGCAGTACCCTCGACCCTTCACCAGGTTCCGAAGTTCCCGATGCCAGAGGGAGTCAAAACAATCTACGGGGAGCATCCCGCCGCCAAAGAAATATTTGCGATTGACGAAATGATACCAATATCGGCACTCTCATCAACAAAAGGATCAGATTCGAAGGGAAAATATGAGGTAAAATAGAAACCATGGACACCTGCCTCGACCTATTCAGAGAAATAGGGATTGAAGAGGATGACGATTACGGTGTCCCTCGGTCCTTCATAGTCCTTGATGATTTCGATGCCATTAAGCTGACGGTCGAAGAGGCTAGCCCCCAAGATCAAGAGAAAACTTATTCAATTCCTTAAAGCTACATGAATTGCTTTTATTGGTCTCATCTCGATATGAAAGGGATCCCACCGGAAATCACCACCCACAAACTAAGCCTGGATCCGAAATTCCACCCGGTGAAGTAAAAAAGAAGACCCAGTCCGAGGCCAAGCGTGCCTTGATCAAGGACGAGGTAACCAAACTTCCTAAAATAGGATCCATTCGTGAAGTAAAGTATCACGAATGGTTAGCGAACGTAGTAGTAGTCCCTAAAAAGAGAAATAAACTTAGACTGTGTGTAGATTACAAAGACCTAAATAAAGCGTGTCCCAAGGATTCTTTTCCTTTGCCTAACATGGATCGTATGATTGATGCCACGGCCAACCACGAGATTCTCAGTTTTCTCGATGCCTATTCTAGGTACAACCAAATACAGATGAACCCATAGGATTAGGAAAAGACCTCGTTTGTCACTAAGTACGACACCTACTGTTATAATGTAATGCCATTAAGACTAAAAAATGCTGGTGCAACTTATAAACTCCTAGTAAACGGGTTTTTTGAAGAACAAATAGGAAAATAAATGGAAGTTTATATTGATGACATGTTGTCTAAGTCCCTGCGAGCAGAGGACCTTTTGAAGCATTTGCAGGAAACTTTTGGTATATACTGAAAAGGTACAACATGAAGCTCAACCCAGAAAAATGTGCGTTTGGGGTCGGCTCGGGTAAGTTTCTCGGCTTCATACTATCCAATCGAGGAATTGATATCAACCCTGATAAAATAAAATCTATCTAGGACATCACAATAGTAGATAATGTAAAGGCCTTGCAGAGGCTAACGGGGCGTATAGCCGACCTGGGGCGATTTATCTCGAGATCCTCAGATAAGAGTCACTGATTCTTCTCGTTGCTGAAGAAGAAGAATAATTTCACGTGGACTCCGGAAAGCGAACATGCCTTGAAGTAACTAAAGTAGTACCAATTTGGAAGAAGGAAGTCATCGACTTCATTTGGGACAACATCATATGTCGATTCAGAATACCATCCGAAATTGCATGTGACAACGGAAAACAATTTATTAGCAGCAAAGTGACCAAATTTCTTTAAGACCACAATGTCAAAAGGATCTTATCAACACCTTATCACCCTAGTGGGAATGGAAAAGCTGACTCGACCAACAAAACCATAATACCAAACCTCAAGAAAAGGTTGACTGACACCAAGGGGAAATGGAGAGAAATTTGACCTGAAGTCCTTTAGGCGTATCACACAACTTCGAAATGCAGTACTGGGGCCACCCCATTTTCTTTGGTTTATGGAGCCGAAACTTTATTAATGGTCGAAGTCAGTGAATCGAGCATTAGATTCTGATATGCAACGAAGGAATAGAATGACGAGGCCATGAATACAAACTTGGGGCTATTAGATGAACGAAGTGAAGCCGCCTTTGTTCGATTGGCTGCCCAGAAATAACGGATTGAAAGGTATTATAATTGAAGGGAAAACCTTCAATATTTCAGTATCGGGGACTTGGTGCTGAGGAAGGTCACATTAAACACCCGAAATCCAAATGAAGGGAAATTGGGTCCGAACTACGAAGGGTCATACCAGATTCTCAAGATCACATGGAAAGGGTCCTATAGTCTCGGAACAATGGACGGAGAACATCTACCGAATAATTGGAATGTAATTCATCTTAAATGATATTACTGCTAAGGTACGACCTTATTTCAATACTTTCTATTTTTTGACTAACACTTGCAGGATATCGATGAGGAACGATACAAACCCTTAGGTCTTAAAGCACTTGTTGCACTCTTTTTCCCTTAAATCATTTTTTCCCAATTGGGTTTTTCGGCAAGGATTTTAATGAGGCAAAAGTGAATCATGCTAACTTAGAATGAAGCCCGATTATGAATCAGCATCGAAGAACAATTCAACAGTATCTAAGGCTCCTGTTCAATTAACCTCGAATACTGGGGTGGCATTGCCATTGAATGTCAACTTTGTTGCAAAGAAATTACTTCATAATAGCGGGGTCTCAATAGGTGAAATTTATAAGGGCCAAACGATCAAACAAACCGTGGCCACATAGGTTGCTCAAGCCCTGGCACAAAACATGTGCACATGTGTAATCATTTTTCACATGAATAAAGAGAAGTACGTTTCCTTGCCATTATCTCATGTCTTAGAAAAAGTTTTTCTACTTTGCAACTACGTACTTTCGATATATTATGAAAACAAGCTCAATGGCCGATCATAACCAGAGTTTAGATAATCACCCCCACACTCGAGTGTCGCGCCTCGTTTTCTGGTAAAATCATTTGACATGTTACAACTCTTTTAAATGAAGGGGTAGGGTGTTAAAAGAGAAGAGTCTCCACCTGACGATTCTTAAGGTGTGCTAGGGCATCTATTTGCAAATAACTCTATTTTAACTAGTCAACTTTACCAAAGATCGGGTAAGGGCTCAAATTACCTCAAAGAGAAGGTGTTAGGCGCTCTTCGAGGTCCATAATTGCGGGTCCCAACCGAACTTAAGACTATGTGGATTATGTAATTAGGCAAGATGATCAAACAAATAAATACAAAGGTCGAAGAATTATACCACAAGGAATTAGTACAAATCTTAGTATGATTATAAGGATGCAGCTACTTTGGTCTAATAGCAAATATATAAAGGAGGGGAGGGGGGTTCCTAAATTTTTTAGCCTAAAGGATCACCCCGTGCAACATAAAAAATACTTCGCAACTTCTTTTGGAGAGGAGTTTCTCATATTATTCACCGAGCACAGACTATCATCTCCTGCTACCAGATTACTATGTTGAAGTATTTTTCCTAAAGCATTCTAATTCAATTCTAAGTCGTACCCTATGCGTGCGCTACCCATCCCATACCTATGATCCATGAGGCTTTGGACCTACTATTTGGGTGGTTATAGACTTTACTTAGGTTGCTCAAAAATGATAAAACTAAGCGACATTCAAAACATATAGGGCTTCACGTAAAGATAATTGAGGCCAAAGTTAGCCTCCCCACATAACAACAAATGCACGTGGGCAAAATTCATAATATGTTATAGGCAGTTTCAGGTTCAAGGTGTTGCTTTAGATATATAGAATGATTTCTAAGTGACAACACTATTTAAGAAAGTCTCATGGCAGTGCTACTATTCGAATTATTGAGATTACTGATTAAAAGTTATGAAAACCTATAGGCATGATCTCTAAGTGGTTCGTGCAATGGGGCAATGAAATCAATTAGAAAATTCATAATTACTCTTGTTTCCTATTGGCATGCTTCCTAAGCGAGTAGCAATATTTATCGCTAGGTTCTTCTAATAGTTGGCAGATTTATCACTTATTCCTATAGGCATGTTACCTAGGTGGGTAGAGTAGTAAGACAACAGAAGCAACCGATTAGTCAATCAATTAAAGCCTTATATACATGGTATCTAAATGAGGGTTAGCAGAGCATAAATTAATACAATCCTACAGACATATTATCTAGTAAGCACACTGCAATTTCACAAATTGAGCGAATAGTTAATGATGCTTGATTCGTATAGGCATGCTATCTAATAACATATAGCAGTAAACATGGGAAAAAGTATGGCACTTAAATTCATGCTTCTGATAATGTGTGGGCATTAGACAAGTTGAGTAGGTGAAGTGTTTGAATCCCTATAGGCATGATCTCTAATTATGTATAGAAATAAGTGCATCGAATAAAGCATCAAACAAGCATGTATACCCTATAAGCATGTTATCTACCCATTAATGTTAAAAGTTAAAGCATCCCAGCCCCTTTTTCATTAATTTACCCATCATTCATTGTTGTAGATTATTACATACCACATTGAATGATTACAGGCCCAAATACAAATAAAGAACAACCTAATAACACATTTGGGCATTCAAATATGCTTATAACTTCACGCGGGACAGCGGGCCAAAACTCCATGTGCGGACAGTGTGCTCTAGAACCCAAATACTAAAGGCAGGCCCAAACAATCCCAGTAATCAAGCTAATCGATATCAGATTAGCCATATGGCCAATAGAACTAAGCATTGGAGTAACTTAAACACTTATCTTTCACAACTGAAAGGACATCAATTCCAGCCAATATACATGGCCATGCTATTTGACAAGCACAAAAAACACATACGGGCAAGTAATTTCATAAACAACGAGGTTAACAAAGGCAGGATAAGGTACCACCAAACCACTGAAATCATTGTTTCAAAATAAAACCAACTCAAAGAATTTCATACGACTGTCAAAGAAAAATCATACACTTGAAAAAGGCGGAATACAATCTTACTATGAGGATTCTAACAGGAAAGCATTGCATAACAATCATAGTGGTAGCATAGCTTGGCAAACCTACTCAGTTGATCATGAGATTTAATAGGATGACACTAACTGCAACATAAGTTTCTAAGAACTCGTAGGAGGTAAATAATATGTCAACCTTAGGCTAATAAACATACATTAAGACTCATTATGGATGGCATTATCAACCATGAGTTAGTAGGATAGGTAATTATCAAGCCTAGTGCTAATTGATTACATATAGGAAAAGGCTGAACATTGAAATTGACACTAGGAAGTCCTGGGCAACACTTAGCAACATAGAGTCGGGAAAATCACAATGGAGTTACAAGAAACATGGCATGCTATTTTTTAGAGATTCAGGTAGTGATGACATCAAATAAAATACATGATCATTCAAGAATATAACAAGCTACATATGAATGATTCCATTGGGATTAGAACACATTCGGGTCATGAATTAGTTTATTCACAAGAGTTCAGAACAAGGCAGGGAAGTAAGCTCATGCCAGACAGCAAATATAAGCATTCAGGTACAAACACATTATGCTAAATGAGCTTAAGAGAGACAAATTAAACACATGTAATAGACATATCTCAGATTTGGGAATTTTAGGCAAGTTCATATGCTAGAAAAGTTTAGAGTCACAAAACAATTTCAGAGCCAATAAGGCTGCAAATAGAGATGGCCTAGAAACATATTGATTCACAAAATTTCAGAGGCAAGAATATACAGAATATGATCACAAACGAAAGAGAATGAAACTGTAAAGGCCAAGGAACTTACCAGTTTTTCAACCGATAAACAATCAAACAAGAAGAACAATCTCAACAGTACTCTAAACGTCAACAAAGAGCAGTAGAACCCAAAGTCTTAGTGCGTCAGAGTTTCCAAGGGTTTCATATGAACCCCAGTGCTCACACCAAGAAAGGTCAAGTAGTCAAATTCTGGTGGCTTTAGCTTTCAGCCGTCCAAGAGCCAAAGTTTAGAACAATATAGAGTGAAGGAGTAAGAGAGCAATATTTTTGAATTTTTGTGAATCCCGTCCCCCCAAAAAAGGAATTGGGAAGGGGTTTTTATAGTGGTAAGAAACAACACATAAATAAGGAAATGCAATCAATCAAACATAAACAAGTAAACAAGGAAAGAAAAACATGCAGAAATCAATTTAAAACGAATAAGGAGAAGAAACCCGGTAAACCCTAGTTTGACTAGGATCAGAAATTGGCCAAAAATATTGGTGAATCTAAACCTCATAGCCTTGCTATGAATGTATAAGGATGAAATACCGCCCAAATCTTCAAGATTGTGGTCGATTTTCAGTATGATATAGAGATGGCACTTGCAAAAATTAGGCAAGTACCTAAATAATGCCATAAATGTGTGACCCGTAGCGAAGAAACACAGATAAGGTAAGAAAATAATGGTAAAATCTCATTATCTGTGGTATTAGGAGAGGGAATTAAAGGGAAGGTGGCTAGGGTTTCTCAGAGAAGGAGAGGATGAGAGGGTTTAGTGGCGGCTGGTTGAGAGAAATGGGTCTTTAGGGTTGGGGGGTATATGGAAATGGGTTAGTTTATTAAGGGTCGTTGATCATTTGAGATCAACAACCAATATAGAAAGAAGAGTGGGGCGGGTCGTGTAAGGGGGTCCTGACCGGGTTGAAATAAAATGGGTCGTTTGGTTTGGGCCTGGGAAGCTTGGGGTTGGGCTACTTTGGTTGAACCTCAATTGGTCCAAAAATAAAGCTTAATTTGGGCCAGATTTTAAAGTAAGAGATTAAGAGGAAATAATTTAATCAAATAGATAAATAAAAATATTAAAATGATATTTATGCAACTTAATGCTTTAAAACAACAGTAGAATATTTTTAAAAATGCAAAAAAATTATTTTGACCTTACATAAAATGGAAAATGCAATTACGTATAAAATATAGGCTATTATTGCAAAATTATGTATTTGCCATAAAAAGTGCAATAAATGTAATTATATAAAATGGAGTAAAATATTATGAAACACAAATATGGATGTAAATAATAATTTGGATGATTAAGTCATCATGGAATAATTTAAAGAGGTAATTAATAAATATTCAAGTAATTTAAATTCGAGAAAAATCAATTTTAAAGCTTGAAAATTATGGAAAATTATAAAAATGCTCATATGACTCTTGTAGACTAAGTAATGATGCAAAAATGATATATTGAAAGTGTATATACTATTTGAAAAAATGTCAGGGCAAAATTGGGTATCAAAAGCTGCCCCTCTTTACCTGGGAATGATGAAAGAGTTGCAGGGTAAAGAAAATGATGACCAATTTTGTCCGAAGCAAGTGAGGAATGATGTATTTTTAAAAATGAAGGCTGAACCCTATTTCTTGAGTTGCCTACATATCCCTAGTGTTACAAGAACCAGGTCGTGTGTAGTTCTGGGCCAACAGCGAACGAAACCGATGGAGTTGTTATAAGAGTCATCTTATGTTTCGGGAAGGTTCTTTTGGATAGGACATTGTTGTAAGTAAGGATAACGTTGGATGGAGTCATGAATGCAAAATGAACATTACGGGTGTATTACAAGGAATATATCTGAACAGTCATAGAGTAAGCAATTACGGATCGTCAGTTACGTTTGAAACAATCAAAGGATGTGAATGTTATGAATGGAAACCGGAGCTAGGATTGCTCCTGTTTATAGAACGGTTACCTCCCGATTTACCTGCAAAACTTAAAACATGGTGCATGCGAATATATATAGGTTATAGTGAAAATTTAAACATGATGTAAATTCCCTTTGGACCATGAAGGTTGTCTTTGGACACTGAGGATGATGTCCTTAGACCATGATGTCCTGGCCATGAAGCATATGATAAGGAATTCGTAGGCCATGAAATGGTGCCCTCGGCCATAAGGATGGTGTTTGAACTATGACGCCTTTGAATAATGGTGTGCGGTTTCAAGAGATCCTCAAACCATGGAATGGTGTCTCCCGGATATGAGGATGATGCCTTCGAACTATGACACCTTTGGAAAAACTGGTGATATTTCAGCCTATGAAATGCAAAGATATGATGCTTGGTCATATGTGAGGATGAGGCAAGTCCAGGCTCAGTCTTGTATGGATGGAGGCAGTGCTTAGCCCTATGTGGATAAAGGGGATAGTGCTTGGTGTTATGTAGTGGAGACTGTGTTTTAGTCCTATGCAAAGAAAAGGCAATGTTTAGCCTTATGTAGGAAATAGAGACAATGCTTAGTTTCATGTAAGGAAAGGCAGTGCTTAGCCTTATGCAATTACAGAGGCAACTCTTAGCCTCACGCAAGAAACAGAGATAGTGCTTAGTCTCATGTAAGGAAAGGCAGTGCTTAGCCTTATGAAATTATAGAGGTAATACTTAGCCTCATTCAAGAAGTGGAGACGGTTCTTAGTCTTATGCAGAGTAAGGGAGACAGGGCTTAGTCTCATGCAAAGAAAAGGTAGTGCTTAGCCTCATGCAATTACAGAGGCAATGCCTAGCCTCATGCAAGAAATGGAGACAATGCTTAGTCTAAGACAGGGAAAGACAGTGCTTAGCCTTATGTAATTATGGAGTCAATTCTTAGCCTCATACAAGAAAAGGATACATTGCTTAGTCTCATATAGGGAAAGGCGGTACTTACCCTTATGCAATTATTGAGGCAATGCTTAGCCTCATGCAAGAAATGGAGACAATGCTTAGTCTCATATAAGGAAAGACAGTGTTTAGCCTTATGCAAGAAAAGTGATAAGTTATTGTGAGAGAGTGAAGTATGTCATAGCTGGATGTGTTTGCATTTGGCAACTTGTCGTCATGATAGTAGTGATTTGTTGTGCGTATGTATTTGCGAATGTTTATGTTGTGTTTATCATGCCTGCATTCAAAGAAAAATTGTGTTTTGTAGGGGGAAGGTGGGTTCATGCTCTTGACTCCCTGATTTTCCTTCACTCTTGTCTTGAGGTCCTGCTTGAGTTACTCTGGGTAACATCTGGTTGTCATAGAAACAAAGTTTTCGAAACTATGTACGCATTTGACAAATTATTTGCAGAAATATGGTTGTTTGAAATATATAATAGTACGTAAGATAAAATAATTTAGATGAATCGGCGATTGTGACACGTTTAGAGAAATTGAAACCTCCTTAATTTAGAATTTTGAGGGTCCTTCTCAAAATCCTGGCGCAGTTTAAGTGCATACTTATGGCAACACGTATTTGGTTGTTCCAAACATGACGAAGTCGACTGAACATTAAATCTTGCCCCGTTTTATAATCATGGGAAAATGAAGATTTTATTAAGATGTGACCGAACCCACAGGTCTGCCTACGTATCCTTTCTTAAACGGGAATCAGGTCAAGTGTAGTTCAGTTACATCAAATGAAGAAATGCAAACAGTCCTAAACATATTATCTCTTGAGTGCATCGGAGTTGATAGGTTTTGGCCAAATCCCTATGTCCATTTTTTCAAGTATAAGTGCTCCTCCTGTTAGTACCCGATGAACCATGTAGGGACCCTGCCAATTGGGTGAAAACTTCCCCTTGGGTTCATCTTGATTTGGGAATATTCACTTTTGCTGCAATTGCCCCGGTGTGAATTGCCTTGGTCTGACCTTTTTGTTGAAAGCTCTTTCCATTTTGTTCTGGTATAGTTGACCATGACATACCGCGTTCATTATCTTTCCATCAATGAGTCTAGGTATTCGTAGCGTCTTTGTACCCGTTCTGCATCACTGAGCTCAGCTTCTTGTATAATTCTTAAAGAAGGGAGTTTCTACTTCGACAAGAATAACCGCTTCAGTACCATAAACCAATAGGTAGGGAGTTTCCCTAGTTGATGTGCGAACTGTGGTACAATACCAGAGCAAAGAAAATGGCAGCTTCTCGTGCCATTGTTTGCAATTATCTACCATTTTCCTCAATATCTTCTTGATGTTCTTGTTGGCGGCTTTTACGACTCCGTTCATTTGCGCCATGTATGCTGTGGAGTTCTTATGCTTTATCTTGAAGTTTTCACACATGGCATTCATCAGATCACTGTTGAGATTGGCAGCGTTATCGGTGATGATTGACTCTGATACCCCGAACTAACAAACAAAGCGGTCCCGAACAAAATTTGCTACGACCTTCTTAGTTACAGCTTTGTAATATGCGGCTTCAACCCATTTTGTGAAATAGTCTATGGCCACTAGAATGAATCTATGCCCATTTGAAGAAACGGGCTTGATCGGACCGATGACATCCATTCCCCAAGTCGAGAAAGGCTAGGGCAAACTTCTTGCGTTGAGTTCATTGGGTGGTACTCATCGTGTATCTGGCATTGGTGGCACTTCTGAACATACTTGATGCAATCTATTTCCATAATCATCCAGAAAATACCCGCTCTTAGTATCTTTTTGGCTAAGGTGAACCCATTCATGTGCGCAGGTTCCGGCATGCATTTCCTCGAGAAATCTAGGTGCCTCCTCGGCGTTGACACACCATAATAATCCCAGGTCTGGAGTCCTTCTATACAGAATTCCGTCACTTTGAAAGAAATGATTGGCTAACCTTCGAAGTGTGCGCTTCTGAGTATGGGTAGTGTGCTCTATATATTCTCCCTTTGCCAAGTATTCCTTGATGTCATTGAACCACGGATTTCCATCACTCTCTTCTTCAACATGAGCACAATAATTTGGCTGCTTATGAATTCCTATTGGGATGGGATCAATGAAATTTTTGTCTGGGTGTTGTATCATGGAAGATAAAGTGGCTATTGCATCTGCGAACTCATTCTGAAAGCACATTTTGCAGGATTCAATTTCAGATTGTACCTTCGAAGTCGATCAAAGAATTTCCTTAGATCCGTTATGTGGTCCGTCCTCCTTATAGATTTGATGATACCGTCATCTATGTACACCTCTATCTCCTTGTGTATCATGTCGTGGAAAATGGTTGTCATGGCTCTCATGTAGGTGGCTCATGAGTTCTTTAGAACAAATGACATCATTTTATAACAATATATTCCCCACGGTGTGATGAAGGCAGTCTTTTCAGCATTCTCCTCATCCATCCAGATTTGATGGTATCCTGCGAAGCAATCGACAAAGGATCGAAGTTCATGCTTGGCACCGTTGTCAATCAGTATGTGTATATTGGGGAACGAGTAATCATCTTTGGGACTCGCTCTGTTTAGGTCTTGGTAGTCAACACATACTTTGACTTTCCCATCTTTCTTTGGAACTGGCACAATGTTAGCCAACCAGGTCGGGTATTCGACCACTCTAATAACCTTGGCTTTAATTTTCTTGGTGACCTCCTCTTTTATCTTCAAACTCATATTCGGCTTGAACAATCTGAGCTTCTGCTTTACCGGTGGACACGTGGGATTGGTGGGTAGCTTGTGAGCCATTATGGATGTGCTCAAACCAGTCATATCATCGTAGGGCAATGCAAATATATCACATATTGTTTTAGGAATCTGACATACTCTTCATTCTCTGACGGTGATAGATGGATGCTTATGCGTGTTTCTTTGACCGTTTCGGAATCCCCTAAGTTAACTGCTTCAGTTTCATCCAAGTTAGACCTTGGTTTATTTTTGAAATTTTCCACTTCTTTGACGATTTCCTCAGGTATTATATCATCTTCCAGATCCTCCGAATCACTATCCTTATGTTATGTTGTCTCAGTACAAGTCACAGTCACAGGTTCATCGGTATAGGTAATAATAATGCCAGGAACTCGACGGGCCTGAGATGGTGCGACAGTCCAGTTCTTGAGAACAACTCTTTCTCCACGGTCTGAATGATAAGGTCTTCCTCCTCCTCCTCGTAAACTATCTCATTGCTGTCCATATCTTCTTCATCTAGAAACAACTTCCTCATGCCAAATAAGACTTCATCTTCCTCTGATCCCCACATCATGTCTGCTTGTTGGAATGTCTGATGCAGAGGTGGTACCGGTTGTCCAAGTGGATAATAAGGACCACACCATGGTGGCAACCATTCTTGGTACTCTTCCCAAGTATATTCATATCCAAGCCCGAAAGTTGTACCATGATGCTACGGTTGTACATGTTTGGTGATCCCTTGAAGGTTTTTGCCGAGACCTTTGCCATGTTCATACCATGTCCATAGTAGTATGCTTTCTATCTTATTACTCCAACATCGATCCTTTTTAATTGCGTTGACTCTCTCAATGATATGGTACATCTCTCCACCCAACTTCTTGTTATTTTTGATGACGGGAACGGTCTGATTGGTGTAGATGGGGTTACTTCCATCCCCAAGGATAATCACTTCTTGATGATTCCATTCAAACTTCACAACCTGATGCAAAGTAGAAGCCACTTCCCCAGCAGTGTGTATCCAAGATTTTCCCAATAATAGGTTATAGGTAGCAGATATATCCAGCACTTGGAACTCGACATGAAACCAGGTCGGGCCCATTTGTAGGTTGAGGTTGATTTCTCCGATTATGGCTCTTTGGGATCCATCAAACGTCTTTACATTCATGCTTCTCATCTGTATCTCGTACAAGACTTTACCTAATCTCTTCAGAGTAGTTAGTGGGCATATGTTGAGACTGGATCCTCCATCTATTAGGACCCTGGTGATGAACTTATCCTCAAATCACATTGTGATGTGTAATGCCCTGTTGTGACTTAGTCCCTTTAGTGGTAACTCATCTTCATGAAAGGTGATTTCGTGGCTCTCTAGTACCTGCCCCACCATATTGGACATCTCTTCACTAGTGATGTTGGCGGGTACATAAGCTTCATTCATCACTTTCATCAAGGCATTCCTGTGTGTGTCATAGTTTTACAACAGTGACAAGATGGATATCAGAGAAGGAGTTTTGTCAGATGATCGAAAATAGAGTATTCTCTTGCTTGTACTTTTCTCTAAAGATCATCAGTACCAGTCTCGACAACAGGCGGCTTAGATGAAGCCTCCTTGCTTGTTCCTCCCAGCTTTTCAGGTGTATAAACTCTGCTAGTTCTAGTCATGCCTTGTGCTGCACCTATCTCTTCCATTTTTTCTTTTCCCTTTCTCATTGCCTCCGCAACATAATACCATGGGATGGCATCAGACTTGTAAGATGGTGTGGGAGATACCATCACAGTGAAGGGCGTAGTTACCTCGACCTAAAACAGTGTTTGGGTTTGTACCACAACTGGTGTGAGGGTGACCGGGGACATTTTAGGATCATCCCACTCTCGAATGAGTTCGATTGACCCTCTTGGGTCCCATTCTTCGTCGGTCTCTATCACATTCACTCCCTCACCTCTATGATCCAGGAGAGGATTGTTGCGCACATTTGGTGCAACTTTCTTTTCCTGTATGACCTTATTGTCGATCATTGTCTGAATCTTGTCATTAATTGTATGACCCTTCATGCCTGAATGATAGGCACATGTCTTGTTGGTGTTAATCCACTGAGAAGAATTCTCCATAGCAACGGTAGGGATGGGAGTGACATAACCACCAGCAGCTTTCAGTCTCTCGTATAGTTGGTCATTATTGTCTAGGTGGTCTGGGGTCAAAGTTTGGTCGTGGTTTCTGGTAGTTATGGCGAGCGGGTGGAGGTGAATGGTGAGATGTGGGTTCAGTATTATAGGTGTGGTAGGTGGCAGCATGTTGTTGGTATTTGAGGGGTGATTCTTGATATGTAGGTGGAGGTGTTTGTTATGCGAGAGGAGACTTAGGACCCTGAGCTACCATTACGGCACCTACTTCTTTTTTCTTCAAAATACCTCCTGATTGCAAGTCTTTATTTGTGGCCTGAAATGCCTCGAAGTTTGTCACCATCCCATTCTTAATCCCTTCTTCTATTCTTTCTCCTACCTTGATGATGTCGGAGAATTTGTGGTTCTCAATAACCATCAACCTTTCATAATACAGCGGGTCTTAAGCTTTGTCGAAGAACTTGTTCATTTGTTCTTCTTGAAGTGATGGACTTACTTTCGCATCCTCAGATCTCCATCAATTAGGCTACTCGCGGAAGGTCTCTGTTGTTTCTTCTTAAGGTTTTGAATGTAGAAAACATCTGGTGTGTTTTCTGTGTTGAACCTGAATCTGTCCATGAAGTCTGATGCCATGCTTACCCAACTAACCCACTTCTTCGGGTTCTGGCTGATATACCAAGACAATACATCTCATGTGAGGCTTCACATGGATATTTTCATGCAGATTTGTTCGTTCTTGCCCACTCCTACAAGTTTGTCACAATATGTCCTCAGATGCATTTTTGGATCACCAGTTCCATCGAACATTTCAAACTTGGGAGGTTTGTAACCTTCTGGCAATTCCACATCTGGATGGATTCAAAAGTCTTCATAGTTTAAACCTACAATGCCTTTACGACCTTTGACATTCTGAACTCCTCCAGTGAGTTTCTTGAGTTCCTCCGCCATGTTCTTAATGAGCTGGTCTTTCTCGGCCGATTCAGGTACATATAGGGTTTGTTGCGGGGTGTGGGGTAAGGTTTCCACATATAATGCGTTGCTTTGATGAACTCCGGAAATCTGGGCATAAAGGTGGTCATTTGTTGAGTTTTGTGGATTGGGAGTATGTTGTGGTATGTTCTGGGGAGTGTGATAAATGGTGGTCTGTAGGTATTGGGTTGATGATGATGGTGTTGTTGAGGAGTTTGTACTAGGTAGGATTAGGGTTTTGAGAAGGTGTGGGATACTGGTGTGGTGCAGGAGGTTTTAGTGGCGGGTTTTGTATGTTTTGTGGTGGTGTTTGGTTCTAGGTAGTTGGATTTTGTTCGTTAAGATCAGGGACATTGAGGGTGAGAGAACGATTTTCCAAGTTTTGGACCTGCTCAAGTTCTCCTTGTAACTCCAAGATTTTCTGTTCCAGACGTAAGACCAATTTATCCTGCGCCGGAGTGCTTCGGCAATCTGAAGTTTCAACATTCTCTGCCATGGTAGTGTTATCCTTTATAATACCACTCAAATCATCCATTTTCCCTTTTCCTGTGTTCTTGCTTTTAGGATCGCTTAGTGGAGGAGGAGGTGGAGGAACTCTAAATCTAGTGTGATATTTTGACGATGCCAGTATGCACGAACCAACCTTGGGGAATGGGAATAATCAAACGAAAGAAAAAGTAACAAAGTTAGTAAGGGCTTTTGAAAGAATGCTTGCAGTATTAAACATGTTTTGCAAAGTCATGCAATAATTCTTGTCCTAATTTGGGGACTTCGTTATGCCAAGGTAGGCCTAAGCGACACATAGACTTGGAGAAAATCGATGCCAATAATTGTGTCATTTCATTAATGTGAAAATGAGCCAAACCTTTTATAAATCGAAAATAATAATAAATTTACTAATGGCATTTAGCCTTATTACGATCGAAATCTAAAGCTAAGCTAGAAAACATTAAAGAACATTATTTCCTAGTCTACTTGGTCCCTGAAGGACCTTCTCCGTGCTTGTCTCTTTTGACTCCATCAATCTAGTTCCCCAGATCGCGCATATCCAATAATAAGTAAGCCTTTGCAAGATGCCCTCATTCACTGTCGTTCGTGTTTTGGAAATTTGAAAGCCTTTTTCTCATCTTCCCCTCAAGCTCCATCAATCCTTGTTCCAGATATTCCAACCTCTATGTTGACTTGGTGGCGATTCCTCTCCATTCATTTATAGACTCCATGTCTACTTGGTGTTGTTCCAGATGCCTAACTTCAGACTCGAAAACCCTTTTGCAAAGTCTCCTATATTTAACCTGTGCCTCAGCGACATCATCGATGATCCTGTTTTCCAGATTGACCCCCGGTTTGACGTCTCCCGCTATATCATCCACCAACCATGCTGGATAGATGTACACATGACCGACATGATACCTGTCCGGCTCAATAGTCTCTCTTTCCACAATGATCTTCTGGTTCCACATATGTTGTGTCTGGAATTTGAAAGGAATGATGTCTCCTTTGAAATCTGCTTTATACTGGACCATGTTGGAAACCCGAGGTATCACTTGCTTTCTTCCCGCTTGTCTCATTACCCTTATAGGAGCATAAGGATAAATGCCTCGCAACCCGATCAGTACCAAATGAGTAATATCTCTCGACCGGATGATGAACTCTTTGGTAGGAAACCATTCAAACATCCAATGCACCTTCTCGTCTGTCAGATTGCTGAAGAAATGCACCCAACTTATAGCCCTTCCAAGCTATGCAAACATGTCTAGTATAAATGTCATTTTCTTTGGATGGTGGTAGGTATGTCGTCATTCATAGGTCATCGCAGAAGCTATTGATGATATTTTCACGTCTGAAAGTGTTCTAGTAACCAGACTTGCAGTAACAGATTACAACCTTCAAAATGTCTGAATCCTTGCTTGCACCGATGTAGAGCGCGATACAGTTCAACTAGGATCATAGGAATGATGGTATAGGTTTGACCCTCGATGAATTCCATTAAAGTCCTTGCAACCATGGCTAAACGAGTGTGGATCCTTCACCCTTTTATTGGATATATCAGCAAATCCAAGAAACAAATTATGAACACATAAACTCGGTGGTGCGTCCAATCTAGGGATGTAATGGTGATTTTCTCATGATGAAGATGATACGACTTACTATGTCCATAAAGCTCATAAAGAAACCCAAAAGGGATGTAGGATTTGTTTAAGTAGAGCAATTCTTCATTTTTCTTAAAGCCCAGCATCTTTAGAAAATCGCGAGGGGTGCGATTCTATGGTACTAATAATCCTGGGCTATCCTATGGTATCTTAGCAAAACCTCCTATTTCTTCTAAGAGAGGAGTCATTTCTATGTCACTAAATTGGAAGACCGCCCTTTTCTCATCCCAGATCATGGTAGCAGCCTCAATCAATGCCCGATTTGGTTGGATATTAAGTAAGGATGGGAAGTCACCAAGTACCCTTCTCACATGATTCTTGTCGCAGGGCGCAAGGTCTTTCCACCAGTCAAGTAGTAGAGGTGGGATTGTTTGGACCATGCCGAACCTGGGGACTTCGTGCTTCATTCTTTGCAAACAAATAAGGTTAGCCCTTTCCCCGTCCAGATTCGACCACTTACTCAATAATGATCAACATATTGGCACATTTTCTCCAAGTAATGCACATAACATGATGGTGTCCATTAGGATTGTGGAAATCCCGTCGGACTTTGGACAAGGCTTATCTTAGCGGACTATTACGTTAAAACATTCTAACATGTACTAGGTTTAACATGATGCATGTACATTTGACATTGGAGTAAGGTTTCTAGAATGGTCTAGACTGGTACTCTCAAGTGGACAACTTGAGAAGGAAAGGCACGGGACCCTCAACTTATGCACCGTTTATCGACTAGTCTACCACAAATAAGCCTTTCCGATTTAAAAAAGGGTAATTTTGGAAGAGCGTGGACACACATCAAGTGCCGCTATGTTGATAATTGGCACGAGTGGAGTATGATGTGGATCATGCTTTATGTAGAGATAATAACACATTACCAAGTATTTGCATGATAAAATATGTGAAAACAGTAAATACAATAGAAAAATAAATTTTGGAAAGAAAAGGAAGGATAGACAAAAGGAAGAAGTCAGTTTACTTCATAGGATATATGCAAGAATGTAACAAAGCAGGTAATGAAGTAAGCATGATATATAAATTTTGACAAAATAAAGAGCGGTCACAACAAATAAAGGTAAATGGGAGAGGGATGTGCATGTCATGGCAAATAAATGAGAGGAGGGGAAGGGATGTGCATGTAACAAAGAAAGCAATCCACATAAACCAAGTTCATTATGGTAAGAGCCTAAATGTAATGATCCCCAGCAGTGTCGTCATGCTGTCGAGCCCCATTTTCTTGCAAAATCGGGCTTTGACATGTGATAACTCTTTTAAACGAAGGGGTAGGGTGTTAAAAGAGAAGAGTCGCAACCTAACGATTTTTAAGGTGCGTTAGGGCACCTATTTTCAAATAACTCTATTTTAACTAGTCAACGTCACCAAAGATCGGGTAAGGGATCAAATTACCTAAAAGAGGAGGTGTTAGGCATTCTTCGAGGTCCATAACTGTGGGTCCCGACCGAACTTAAGACTATGTGGATATGTAATTAGGCATGATTATCAAACAAAGAAAATATAAAGGTCGAAGAATTATAATACAAAAGGAATTAGTACAAATCTTAGAATGACTATAAGGATGCAACTACTTTGGTTCAATAGAAAATATATAAAGAAGTGGGGTCCTAAGTGTTTTAGCCTAAAGGATCACTCCGTGCAACATAAATAATACTTCGCAACTCCTTTTGGAGAGGAGTTTCTCATATTATTCTGCAGGCACATACTATCATCTCCTGCCACCCGATTACTCTGTTGAAGTTGTTTACCTAAAGTGTTCTAATTCAATTATAAGTCTTACCCTATGCGTGCGCTACTCGTTCCATGCCTATGATCGAAGAAGCTTTGGACCTACTGTTTGGGTAGTTCGAGACTTTAATTATGTTTCTTAAAAATGATAAAACTAAGCGACATTTAAAACTGATAGGACTTTATGTAGAGACAATTAAGGCCCAAGTTAGCCTCCACACATAACAATAAACGCACGCGGGCAGATTTCATATTATGTTATAGGCAGTTTCAGGCTCGAGGTGTTGCTTTAAACCTATAAACATGATTTCTAAGTGACTGCACAGTTTAAGAAAGTCTCATGGCAGTGTTGCTATTAGAATTATCGAGATTACAGATTACAAGTTATGAAAACCTATAGGCATGATCCATAAGTGATTTGCGCAATGGGGCAATGAAAAGCATTGGAAAAATAAGAATTACTCTTGTTGGATCCTATTGGCATGCTTCCTAAGCGAGTAGCAATATTTATAGCTAGGTTCTTCTAATAATTGGCAGATTTGCCGCTTATTCCTATAGGCATGTTACCTAGGTGGGTAGAGTAGTAAGATAACAGAAACAATCGATTAGTTACCAATTAAAGCCTTATATACATGGTATCTAAACGAGGATTATCAGAGCATAAATTAATACAATCCTATATGCATGTTATCTAGTAAGCACACTACATTTGCACAAATTGAACGAATAGTTAATGATGCTTGATTCCTATAGGCATGCTCTCTAATAACACATAGCTGTAGACATGGAACAAGTAAGGCACTTAAATTCATGCTTCTGATAATGTGTGGGCATTAGAAAAGTTGAGCAGGTGAAGTGTTTGAATCCCTATAGTCATGATCTCTATTAGTGTATAGAAATAGGCGCATCGAACAAAGCAGAAAACAAGCATGTAGACCCTATAAGCATGTTATCTACCCATTCATGAAAAATTAAAGCATCCTAGACCCCTTTTCATTAATCTCCCCATCATTCGTTGTTACAGATTATTACAGACCACATTGAATGATTACATGCCCAAATACAAATAAAGAACAACCCAATAATACATCTAAGCCTTCAAAAATTCTTAGAACATCATGCAGATAGCGGGCCCAAACTCCAGGTGCAAACAGTGTGCTCCAGACCCCAAATACTAAAGGCAGGCCCAAACAACCCCAGTAATCAAGCTAATGGATACGAGATTAGCCATATAGGCAATAGAACTACGCATTGAAGTAACTTAAACATTTAACTTTCACATTTGAAAGGACTGCAATTTCAGCCAATATACAGGGCCATGCTAAGTTGACAAGCACCAAAAACACATACGGGCAAGTAATTTCAGAAAGAACGAGGTTAACAAAGGTAGGATAAGGTATCACCAAACCACTACAATCATTGTTTCAAAACAGATGCAACTCAACGAATTGCATACGACTGCCCAGGCAGAATCATACACTTGAAAAAGGCGGAATACAATCTTCCTATGGGGATTCTAACAGGAAAGCCTTGCATAACCATCATACTGGTAGCATAGCTTGGCAAACCTACTCAGTTGATCATGATATTTAACATGATGACTCTAACTGCATCACAAGCTTCTAAGAACTCATAAGAGGTAAATAATATGTCAACCTTAAGCTAACAAACATACATTAGGGCTCATTATGGATGAAAGTATAAACCCTGAGTTAGTAGGAATGATAATTATCAAGCTTAGTGCTAATTGAACACATATAGGAAAAGGCTGAACATTGAAATTGACACTAGGAAGTCCTGGGCAACACTTAGCAACATAGAGCGGGGCAGATCACACAATGGAGTTTCAGGATACATGGCATGCTTTTTTTAGAGATTCAGGTAGTGATGACATCAAAAGAAATACATGATAATAAGGAAGAAGACAAGCAGTATATGAATTATTCCATAGGGATTAGAACACATTCCATTCATGAATCGGTTTAATAGCAAGAGTTCAGAACAAGGTAGGGAAGTAAACTCATGCCAGGTAGCAGATATAATCATTCAAGTACAAACACATTAGGCTAAATGAGATTAAGAGAGCTAAATTAAACACATGTATTAGACATATATTAGAGTTGGGAATTTTAGGCAAGTTCAGATGCTAGAAAAGTTCAGAGTCGCAAAACAATTTCAGAGCTAATAAGGCTGCAAATGGAGATGGCCTAGAAACATATTGATTCACAAAATTTTCAGAGGCATGAATTTACAGAATATGAACACAAACAAAAGAGAATGAAATTGCGAAGGCCAAGGAACTTACCAGTTATCAATTGTTAAACAGACAAACAAGAAGAACAATCTCAACAATACTCTAAACGTCAGCAAAGAGCAGTAGAACCCAAAGTCTTAGTGCGTCAGAGTTCCCAAGGGTTTCAGATGAACCCTAGGTAGTGCTCGCACCAAGAAATGTCAATTAGTTGAATTCTGGTGGCCTTGAATTTCAGCCGGCCAAGAGCCAAAGTTTAGAACAATATAGAGTGAAGGAGTAAGAGAGTAATAGTTTTGAATTTCAGTGAATCCCGTCCCCTAAAAAAGGAATTGGGGAGGGGGTTTTATAGTGGTAATAATCAACACATAGATAAGGAAATCAATTAATAAAACATAAACAAGGAAAGAAAATTATGTCGAAATCAATTTAAAATTAATTAGGAGAAGAAACCCGGTAAACCCTAGTTTGACTAGGATCAGAAATTGACCGAAAATCTTGGTGAGTCTGAACCTCATAGCCTTGCTATGAACGTATAAGGATGAAATACCACCCAAATCTTCAAGATTGTGGTCGATTTCCAGTATGATATAGAGATGGTACTTTCCAAAATTAGGCAAGTACCTAAGTAATGCCATAAATGTGTGATCACTAGCGAAGAAACACGGATATGGTAAGCAAATAATGGTAAATCCCATTATCAGTGGGATTAGGAGAGGGAATTAAAGTGAAGGCAACTAGGAATTCTCAGAGAAGGAGAGGATGAGAGGTTTTAGTGGTGGATGGTTGAGAGAAATGGGTCTTTAGGGTTAGAGGGGGGGGGGGAGGGGATATATGGAAAGGGGTTAGTTTATCAAGGGTAGTTAATCATTTGAGATCAACGACCACGATAAAAAGAGGAGCGGGGTGGGTCGTGTAAGCGGGTCCCGACGGGTTAAAATAATAGGGGTAGGTTGGTTTGGGCCTGGGTAGCTTGGGGTTGGGCTACTTTGTTTGGACCTTAGTTGGTCCGAAAATAAAGCTTAATTTGGGCCAGATTTTAGAGTAAGGGATTAAGGGGAAATAATTTAATAAAACTAGTTAAATAAAAATATAAAAATGCTATTTATGCAACTTACTACTTTAAAAAAATAGCTTATAAAAAATGCAAAAAATAATTTTGACCTTACATAAAATGGAAAATGCAATTAATTATAAAATATAGGCTATTATTGCATAATTACTTACTTGGCATAAAAAGTGCAATAAATGTAATTATATAAAATGAAGTAAAATATGATGAAACATATATATGGATGCAAATAATAATTTGGATGATTAATGCATCACGAAATAATTTAAAGAGGTAATTAATAAATATTTAAGTAATTTAAATGCGAGAAAAATCTTAAACAAACCTGGATAACTCGAGGAAGCAAGCTCACTGGGCTATACCCGAACTAAAAGGCTACGACCAGTTTAACATAGTTCGGAGACGTCCGAAATCTGTAACAACATTAGGCCTTCGAAAATGAAAAACTTCTTTCACAACCGATTCTAAAGGCTTCGCTCAGCAAAATCTTAAAACATAAGATATTTCGGGAGAGAACATTGATAACTTCGAACCTCGATAGCGCCTTAACCATAAAGGTAATAAAGGCAAGGTTTTGTTCGAACCCTCAAACACAACCTTATTATTTCATGCTAAGGCATTCCAACCTTTGTAAATAAGAACGATAAAGCAAAGGAATTTTTTTTTTGAGAGCCGAAAAGGGTAGAGAGCCTTATATATATACATAAACGATCTTTTTACAAAGCCAAAACGGTCAAATACAAAATACAAAGGCCTAAGGGATACTTTTACTTCGGATTCCAGAGATTGTTCTCGCTCAACTAGAAAGCCTAAGGGCTACCTTATTTCGAGTTCGAGCAGGCCCTCGCTCGATCATAAAGACTAAAGGCTACTTTGATTCGGTTCCAAAAAAATTATCTCATGTTAGACCTTAGAACACAACTTCGTGATTTTATTAGACACTTTGACCTTTGCAAAAGGGAAGAAAAGTTTTATATATATATCAGAAGTCGGTTACAAAGGCAACACGACCCGATGGAAGTTCTTCACAAAATCCAAAACGGCCCCGATAGAAACACAAAAAATATGAAATCCGAAAAGGCCTAATCATCTCCGGGAGCAGCATCTTCACCCTCAAGGCCTTCTCCAATTTCAGACCCGCTCAAGCTCTCAGAATCGTCGTCATCGGGGTAAGATAACCCTTGGCTTCAGCTTCGAGCTCCTTAGCGCTCTGGATCTCGGTTGTAAGGTTGAAGCCTCGATCATGGATATATTCAAGAGTCTCCCTTCAAGGCTGGCATTTGTGTGCTCGTTGACCCAATTTGCTCGAACCTGAGCAGCTTCAGTGACCTTCTTTGCTCGAACTAGAGAAGCTTCGGCATCAGCCCGGTAAATAGCCACCACTTCATCAGCATTGGCCTTGGTCGCTTCGACCTCCGATTTGGCCGCTTCGAGCTCTGTGATCAACTTCTCTCAATCAAAAATAACCGAACACAACTGACACTAGAGCTCCTCGATTTTCTTGGCTTGCACCAAGGCTTTCTCTTTCATGCTTCGGAGTTTTATTTTAGTCGATGTCAGTTGAGCTCGGGGGTCTCCTTTTCTAAGGCAAGGCAATCCAAATTCTTGATCCATTCCTTGGCCTCAGTCTTAATTGCTTCTACTTCCTCACGGAGTTGCCAATCACATCGAGCTTTTGTTGGACCTGCGGGTTTGAACCATTATCCATCACTCCAGAGTCAAGGTCACTAACTTTAAAGATTCTTCTTACCTTGTCAGCCAGTTCGACGTGTTATTTCTAAGCCACTTTTATCTCAGCATAGAGGCCTTTAGCCTTCCCTTCTCTTTGCTCACTGAGAAGCTTGAAAGTATCCTTTTCCTCAGTGAGCCCTCAGATCTCAGCCTCATACCGACTCAGCTCCCCTCGGGATCGGAGGAAAGCTTCATGATGACGCACTGAACCCTACAAATATAGATAAAAATGTTATATAAAGGAAGAAAAGTCTAAGTACAAAAATTTGCATAGACAAGGAAATCTTGGATTACTTGGTTTAGAGCCTTTTGGGCTTCATTAAAAAGATAGGATGCTTCCACCTCGTCCATCTTGGCTTGGTCTTCTCAAGGTGACTAAACATCGGAGATTTCTTGCCACCCTTATGGGGGCAGAAAGAACCCGAGCATCCTTCGCGATCGAGATGATGATTAATAGCTTATGCCCGGGATCGACATTGGGGGCCGGAAACTGATTGGTCAGTTTGAAGCTTGAGGAGGCATCACTCAAGCTCTTCCTCTTTACCTCCAAGTCACACAGACCGGTGACATATTCAACTCCAAAACAATAACCACGGAAAGGGTTTTTTTCTCCATTGACCCCTTCCCTATGGCAAGTCTCCACCGCCTGAGCTTCCTGTATCATCGCCTCAGTGAATGAAGGAAACGAGGGAGAGTCTCCGATATCAATCACCTCAAGTAAATCTTTGGGGGTATCGCCTTCATCTCGGGGAGCCTCGATCCCGATTTCTATGCCAGCATCCACCGCCTCCTCAATAGTCTTCTCACCCTAAGGTGAAACATCTTCGGCTCTTTCGGGCTCGGGGACTTCGGCCGAGGATTCCCCCTCGATCTCATCAAGTTGAGGTAGATAAGTTTCAGCTCCCACCAGCTCAGCAGTTCCTCGAGTCTCGATGTCAGCTCGCACACAGGCCACCAGCCAGGAGTCATCATCATCTTTTTCTTCTTCTTCATCCCTTAGACGTTGGACAGACTCCAAAGTTAGACGGATAATGTTCCCCTTGGGTTTAGGGACTATTTTCTTTTTGGGTTTCTGCCCCTCAGAGTCCGAAGCCCTTTTAATCTTCTTCTGCCTCACCAGCTCCAGGACAGATGGTGGGGGAAGGATTTCTTCATCACCAGATGAGGGTCTCGTCGTCATGTCATTCCTGAGATCTACAAAAGAAGAAAATGAGTAACTCAGGAAAATGTTCGAACAATGGTCAAATTATTAAGTCAAGAAGAAATTTTTGTTACTTGTAACTACTAGCCTCCCACTGACCCTTCGACAAATCGTGCCATGCGCGATCGGAATTTGTCGACTGCGATACCAGTCTCCTAACCCAGCTCTCAAATTGGGGAACCACACCCGACATCCAAGCAACGACATCATCAAATAAAACACCAATAAGAAAGGATGAAAAACGAAGACAATAAACATAAATTAAGGTCGAAAGTATACTTACGATTCATATTTCCATTTCTCAGGAAATGGCACACTCTCCGTCGGGATGAAGTCCAAGGTCTTCACTCGAACAAATCGGCCCATCCAGCCCCGGTATTTATCTTCGTCTATGCTCGAGAAAGGTACCCTGGTGGCCTGAAGTTGAAGCTTTATTAGACCTCCTCGATAGAGCCAAGGGCTATACAAGTATATGAGGTGGTCGAGAGTGAAGGGAAGCCCATTGATTTTGCTTATGAAAAAATGAAGTAATATCACGATCCTCTAGAAAGACGGGTGGATTTGATCGAGGGTAACCTCGTATTTCTTGCAGAAATCGATGATGATTGGATCCAAGGGATCCAACGTGAAAGGGTAAGTGTAAGCACTTAGGAACCCTTCCACGTGGGTGGTGATTGATTCTTCTGGAGCAGGCACCACCACATGTTTCTTACCCGAGTTGCAATCTTTTATAACCTATGAGAGGAGGTTATTAGGTATCGATCATATATATCTCGATACCGTCTCGCTTCTACCTAGAACAGAGGAGGTCTTTACAACCTTGAAGTCATAATCGATGACACACCCTCGGGGGAAGAATTCTTCGGGGTGTGGCTCCACCGCTGGTTCCTCGCCAACCGGCCGGGACGAGGAAGCAGTCTCTTTTTGCGGAACAGTTTTTGATGTTTTAGCCATTTAGTTTTTATGGGCGAGGAAGAATAGAAATTGAAAAGGAATACTTGGTATTTTGGGATTAAAGTAGCGAGGAAACTCAAAGATCTGAAAATACAAAGCTTTGAAGAAAGAAAAGGAATTTGAAGATTAGACTGAACAAGATTTGAAACTAAAGTTTGAAAAATTTAAGAAGGAGGGTATTTATGGTTTCACAATGACGGTGCAAAGCCGGTAGTGGTCGACCGTCGACTGATGCGCATTAAATTCTTGGGAAGTTGTATTGACGAGATGTTTCGGCCACTTCTGTTGCTTACATCAAGATGCTTGCGTCATGATGTACCAAGGTGAAGATCGAGGGCTCAAATTGTTTCTTGTTATTACTTTTCAAGAAACGAGGGGACTATCTTTATACGGTCGAAATCGGGCTTGCCTTTTTTGTATGATTAATCGAGACCAGGGCAGCAGGCCAAGGTTCGACCCCATGTCATATTGGACCATGACACGAAATTAGATTGCCAAGCTTGTGAATCAGGGACCGATCGAGATCAAGATCAGCCGAGATCGAGACAGAGTGTGATAGAGATCGAGCGAGATCGAGGGAAGCCTGCTCAGTCAAATAATGGAAAGATGTAACGACCCGACCGGTATTTTTGTATTATCGGACCCCGTTCCCCTAAATGAAACTTCCCATATAGGCTTATTATGATTTATGACTTGCGGGGACTGGTAATCCGGGTTTCGGAGGTGTTTAGAGTGTTATAGGAACATTTGGTTCCTTAAGGTTGGCCTTTAAGGCCAAGTTTGACTTCGGTCAACATTTTGGGTAAACGACCTTAAATCGAGTTTCGTCAGTCCCTGTATCTTCGTATGATGATTTTGGACCTGGCCGTATGTTTGCAATGGGTTTCTGATGACCCGGGAGAGTTTCGGCGCCCAATATTGAAATAAGAAGTTCCTTAAGTTCCTATTGTGGTTTGGGACGTGTTTTTGTGTTACCGAGGTCCGAATAGAATTACGAGACTAGGAATAGTTTCTTTATGTCATTTAGGACTTGCCTACAAAATTTGGGGTCATTCCGAGTAGAATAGGTCGGTTCGGCGAGTTGTTAGCGAAGTCTAGAAAATCTAAAGTTCCTAAGTTTGGTTCTATGGGTTTTGAGGTGTGATTTTGAGTTTTAGTGTTGTTTTGGGTGTTCCGAAGGCTCGAGCGAGTCTGTATTATAATTTGGGGCTTGTTGGTATATTTGGACGGGGGATCGGGTGGGCCCAGGTGCCTCCCGGACACCACACGAGGCTAAAAACCAGCTGAAATAGCTGATGGTCCACCTGTTCTGGTGTGACCGTAGGTGTAGTTGCCCAGTCGCAGGCGCGGGACCGCTCCTGCAGTCCCAGCCTCGCAGGTGCGATCCCCAATGGACAGGCCGTTTCTCGCAGGTGCGGATAGAGTTCCGCTGGAGTGGGGCCGCAAGTGCAGTCTCCACTCTGCAGGTGCGGGCCCAGGCTTCCTCGTCCATTTCGGCAGGTGCGAGCCTTTGCTCGCAGGTGCGAGATCGCAGGTGCGGTCGTCGAGCCGCAGGTGAGAAAATACTGTTCAGACAGTGTGTTTTTATACACGATATTTAATTCATTTCCCTTATCTTCTTCTTCTTCCTTGGGGCGATTTCCACCATTTTAGAGGGGAAAACGACCTGGTTATTGAAGGTAAGTAAATTCTACTCTAATATTATCTTGATGTATGGATTATAAGCTAAATTAGTGAAAAATCAATAATTGGGTAGTAACCTAGGGCTTCCAATATTTTGAGAATTTCCGGTCAATTAGCTGTGAAATCGAGTGAAAATCGTATATTAATGATCCTTAGGCTATGGGTGAGTGTTTCCTTCGAGAATTATTATAATCCGAGCATGTGGGCCCGAGGTCGGATTTTAGAATTTCTTCAAGTATGGTGAATTCACTAAATGAGTGGGAGAATTGCCATACTTTGAGCTTAAATTAATGAATTTGTATAACATTTGGATAGTTTCGAGTCCTCGTGTATAGAGTTCGGAGTTTCGGGCGCATTCTTGATCCGGGGAGTGAATTCGACACGAGGTGCGTCTCCTTTCTAACCTTGTCAGAGGGAATTGTCCCCATAGGTAATTATAAATGGTGGTTTTGTCCTTATTTGTGGGGGTTGCGTACGTACGAAGTGACGAGAATCCGTGCGCAGCTACTATTATGCCTTGTCGGGTAGTTTAGGACTCACAAGCATGCTTTATGTGTTGTATCTATGATCTTGTGTCTGGATTAAGTAGTCTAATATCCTCGGATCTCACATGTGAAGGCCTAAGGGGTTATGCTTGAACTTGATATTTCTAAAATTCTCACACTGTTAGTATGTTCCCTGCTAAATTATCTGGAAATCACCTGCTTATGATGAATTTATATTGGAACCCGAGTCGCATGGATGATTCGCGAGCGGGGTAGCCCTATTATTTTATTAACTGGAGTTGCAGGTATAATTCGCAAGCGGGGATGGTCTTGATATTATATTAAGCGTGTCCCATGTTCGATTCGCGAGCGGGGCAGATAGATCCGTCTATGGTTCGGGTCGTTCGACGCTCAGCAGTGCACATTTACTTTTCACGTCATAATGACCGTACGCTCATAGCATGTTATATGCTTTGGTAATTTGTGAGAAGCCCTGTAATTGTAACTATTGATTTCGTGAAAAGAAAGAAGGTTAAATAGCTTGTATGCCATGGAAAAAGGATGGTGCGAGGGTACTAGTGATTGTTATTTGATGCTCATTTCCTTATTACTGTTGATTACTGCTACTACTGGTTAGCCTGTACCTATTTCACATTGTCTGACCCTAGTAAGTATCACGTTGACTTCTCGTCACTATTTCTTCGAGGTTAGGCGGGATACTCACTGAGTACATATCTGTTTATGTACTCATACTATGCTTCTGTACTTAATTGTACAGGTTTTGAGGCTAGTGCATCTGGTTATCCGACCGGAGCTTGACGTATATTCGGGACCTGACTCCACGGTGAGCTGCCTCCCTTGGAGATTCTCAGCAGTACTATGGAGTTATCTTTTGTTTATTTCTGTCTACTTCTTTCAGACATCAGTACAGTTTGTATCAACTTTTGTATATTCTAGTAGTTCGCCTGTAGACTTGTGACACTAGTTCCTGGCACACACATGGTAGACTCTATATTTTGGGACTGTATATATATTGGTTCGTGATCATTGTTGCTGTATTTACTTAAGTTGGTTAATGTATCCGATTTTATTTAAATGATCTAAGCTTAAAATTTTGGTAATTGTGGGGTTGGTATGTCAAATAAGGATAATCTCACTAGTAAACAATTGTTGGATTGCCTGACTCCGGTGTTGGGCGCCATAACGACCTGTGTTGGATTTTGGGTCGTGACAAAATGGTATCAGAGCACTAGGTTCACGTAGGTCTCACAAGTCATGGGCAAACCTAATAGAGTCTCGCAGATTGATACAGAGACGTCTATATTTATCTTGGGGAGGCTATAAGGTTTTAGGAAACCTCTCTTTATTCATGATCTATCATGTAGTGGATGGTATACTAAATCTCATTATTCTATTCTCTCACAGATAGTGAGGATGCGTACATCTAGCAGAGGCCGGAGGAGTGCACTGGCCCGAGGTAGGGGACGGGGGCGTCCCAGAGCTATTCCAGTTGCACCACCAGCGGATCCTATTATGAGTTCCTGGTGATGTCCTTTGGCTTGACTAATGCCCCAGTAGCATTCATGGACATGATGAATAGGGTGTTCAGGCCGTATATTGATTCCTTTGTTATTGTCTTCATTGATGACATTTTGATTTACTCACGTAGCCTGGGGAGCACGAGCAGCATTTGAATTTATGCTCCAGACTTTGCGAGAACAGAAGCTATATGCTAAGTTATCCAAGTGTGAGTTCTGGTTGGATTCAATAGCATTATTGGGGCATGTATTATTCCGAGAGGGTATCAAGGTTGATCCTCAGAAGGTCGAGGCAATTCAGAGTTGGGCGCGTCCTACTTCAGCTACAGAGATCAGGAGCTTTTTAGGCCGAGCAGGCTATTATCGCCGATTTGTGGAGGGGTTCTCTTCTATTGCAGCTCCATTGACTAGTTGACTCAGAAGAATGCCCCGTTATGATGGTCTGACGAGTGTGAGGCGAGCTTTCAGAAGCTCAAGACAGCATTGACCTCAGCACCAGTACTAGTATTGCCTTCCGGTTCTGGGATGTACACAATGTATTGTGACGCTTCACGTGTTGGTTTGGGATGTGTGTTAATGCAGGAAGCGAGAGTTATTGTTTATGCTTCACGCCAGCTGAAGGTTCTCATGAATAATTACCCTGTGCACGATTTGGAGTTGGCGGCGATTGTTCATGCTCTTAAGATTTGGAAGGCACTACTTGTATGGAGTGTCCTGTGAGATTTATACAGACCACCGTACCTTGCAACACTTGTTCAATCAGAAGGATCTTAATTTGAGTCAGCACAGAAGGCTTGAGTTGTTGAAGGATTATGATATCACCATTCTTTATCACCCGGGCAAAGCAAATACGGTAGCAGATGCTTTGAGCAGGAAGGCAGAGAGTATGGGTAGCTTGGCTTATTTTTCAGCAGAGGAGAGACCTATAGCCTTGGATATTGAGTCCTTGGCCAATCGCCTGGTGAGATTAGACCTTTCAGAGCCTCGTCAAGTTTTAGCACATTTGGTTGCTCAGTCTTCGTTATTGGGGGAGATTAAGGCCCGAAAGTTCTATGATCCATTCTTACCAGAGCTTAGGGAGACAGTGGTTCAGGGTAAGGCCAAGGAGGTTGCTATTGGCGAGGATGGTGTTATGAGACTTCAGGGCCGCTTATGTGTTCCTAATGTTGATGGCCTGAGGGAGAGGATTCTAGGGGAGGCGCATAGTTCTCAGTATTCTGTTCACCCTGGTGCTACAAATATGTATCGTGATTTGAAGCAGCATTACTGGTGGAGGAGAATGAAGAAGGACATTGCGGAGTATGTGATTAGGTGTCTTAGTTGTCAGTAGGTTAAGTATGAGCACCAGAGGTCAGGAGGCCTACTTCAGCTAATGCCCATTCCTGAGTGGAAATGGGAGCGCATCACTATGGACTTCGTGGTTGGGTTTGGGTCATTGTGGATAGATTGACCAAATCGGCACATCATTCTAGTGGCTACTACTTATTCTTCTGAGAGGTTAGCCCAGATCTACATTCAAGAGATAGTCCGGTTGCATGGTGTGCCGGCGTGCATTACATCAGATCGAGGTCCTCAGTTCACCTCTCACTTCTGGAGAGCATTGCAGTGAGATGGGTACCCAGGTAGATCTCAACACGATATTTCACCCTCAGACTGATGGTCAGTCGGAGCGTAAAGTTCAGATATTGGAGGACATGATCAGGGCATGTGTGATTGACTTCGGAGGTCAGTGGGACCAGTTCTTGCCTTTGGCCGAGTTTTCTTACAATAATAGTTACCATTCCAGCATTGAGATGGCACCATTTGAGGCTTTGTATGGTCGGCGATGTCGTTCTCCTATCGGGTGATTTGAGCCTGGCAAGGCTAAGTTATATGTCACCGACCTAGTGAAGGATGCTTTGGAGAAAATGAAGTTGATTCAAGAGAGACTCTGCACAGCACAGTCCAGACAGAAGAGTTACGCAGATCAGAGGGCGCGTGATATATCATTTATGGAGGGAGATAGGGTCCTGTTGAATGTCTCGCCTATGAAGGGTATTATGAGGTTTGGGAAGAAGGGAAAGCTAAGCCCGAGGCTTATAGGTCCCTTCGAGATGTTTAGGCGAGTTAGGGAGGTTGCTTATGAGCTGGCCTTGCCTCCCAGTTTGTCAGGAGTTCATCCAGTTTTTCATGTATCCATTCTCCGGAGGTACCAATCCGACTTCTCTCACGTGGTTAATTTCAGCACTATTTAGTTGGATGAGAGGTTGGGCTATGAGGAGGAGCCGGTTGCTATTATTGATAGACAGGACCGCCAGTTGAGGTCCAAGAGAGTTTCTGCTGTAAAGATTTAGTGGAAGGGCCAACTAGTTGAGGAGGCGACCTGGGAGTCCGAGGAGGACATGCAGAGCAGATATCCACACTTATTCAGCACTTCAGGTATGGTTCTAGACCCGTTCGAGGATGAACGTTTGTTTAAGAGATGTAGAATGTAACGACCCGACCGGTCGTTTTGCATTATCGGACCCCGTTCCCCTAAATTGAACTTCCCATAGCGGCTTATTATGATTTTTGACTTGCGGTGACTGGTGGTCCGGGTTTCGGAGGTGTTTAGAGTGCTATATGAACATTTGGTTCCTTAAGGTTGGCCTTTAAGGCCAAGTTTGACTTCGATCAACATTTTGGGTAAACGACCCTGGAATCGAGTTTCGTCCGTCCCGGTAGCTTCTTATGATGATTTCGGACCTGAGCGTATGTTCAGAATGGGTTTCTAATGACCCCGGAGCATTTCGGCACCCAATATTGAAATAAGAAGTACCTTAAGTTCCTATTGTGGTTTGGGACATGTTTTTGTACTATCGAGGACGGAAAAGAATTTCGAGACCGGGAATAGTTCTGTTATGTCATTTATGACTTGCCTGCAAAATTTGGGGTCATTCCGAGTAGAATAGGTCGGTTCGGCGCGTTGTTAGCGAAGTCTAGAAAACTTAAAGTTCCTAAGTTTGGTTCTAGGAGTTTGAGGTGTGCTTTTGAGTTTTAGCGTTATTTTGGGTGTTCCGAAGGATCGAACGAGTCCGTATTATGATTTGGGACTTGTTGGTATATTTGGACGGGGGATCGGGTGGGCCCAGGTGCCTTCCGGACACCACACGAGGCCAAAAACCAGCTGAAATGGCTGCTGGTTCACCTATTCTGGTGTGACCGCAGGTGCGGTTGCCCAGTCGCAGGTGCGGGACCGCTCCTGCGGTCCCAGCCTCGCAGGTGCGACCCCCAATAGGCAGGCCGTTTCTCGCAAGTGCGGACAGATATCTGCAGGAGCGGAGCCGCAAGTGCAGTCTCCATTCCGCAGATGCGGGCCCAGTCTTCCTCGTCCATTTCCGCAGGTGCGAGCCTTTGTTTGCAGGTGCGAGCCTTTGTTTGCAGGTGCGAGACCGCAGGTGCGGTCGTCGAGCCGCAGGTGCGGAAACACTATTCAGATAATGTTTTTTTATACACGGGATTTAATTCATTTCACTTATCTTCTTCTTCTTCCTTGGGGCGATTTCAACCATTTTAGAGGGGCAAACGACCTGGTTATTGAAGGTAAGTAAATTCTACTCTAATATTATCTTCATGCATGTATTATAAGCTAAATTAACTACCTAAATTAGTGAAAAATCAAGAATTGGGTAGTAACCTAGGGCTTCCAATAATTTGAGAATTTACCCATCAATTAGCTGTGAAATCGAGTGAAAATCGTATATTAATGATCCTTAGGCTATGGGTGAGTCTTTCCTTTGAGAATTATTGGAATCCGAGCATGCGGGCTCGGGGTCGGATTTTAGAATTTCTTCAAGTATGGTGAATTTACTAAATGAGTAGGAGAATTTCCATACTTTGAGCATAAATTCATGAATTTGTATAACATTTGGCTAGTTTCGAAACCTCCGGTGTAGAATTCAAAGTTTCGGGTGCGTTCTTGGTCCGGGGAGTGAATTCGACACGAGGTGAGTCTCCTTTATAACCTTGTAAGAGGGAATTGTCCCTAGAGGTAATTATAAATGGTGGTTTTGTCCTTATTTGCGGGGGCTGCATACGTACGAAGTGACGAGAGTCCGTGCGCAGCTACTATTATGCTTTGTCGGATAGTTTAGGACTCACAAGCATGCTCTATGTGTTGTATATGTGATCTTGTGTATGGATTAAGTAGTCTAATATCCTCGGATGCCACATGTGAAGGCCTAAGGGGTTATGCTTGAAGTTGATATTTCTAAAATTCTCACACTGTTAGTATGTTCCCTGCTAAATTATCTGGAAATCTTATGCTAATCATGAATTTATATAGGAACTCGAGTCGCATGGATGATTCGCGAGCGGGGCAGATAGATGCATCTATGGTTCGGGCCGTTCGACCCTCGGCAGTGCACATTTACATTTCAAGTCGTAATGACCGTACACTCATAGCCTGTTATATGCTTTGGTAATTTATGAGAAGCCCTGTAATTGTAACTGTTGATTTCATGAAAAGAAAGAAGGTTAAATAGCTTGTATGCCATGGAAAAAGGATGGCGCAAGGGTACTAGTGATTGTTATTTGATGCTCATTTCCTTATTACTGTTCATTACTGCTACTACTGGTTAGCATGTACCTATTCCACATTGTCTGACCCTAGTAAGTATCACGTCGACCTCTCGTCACTACTTCTTCGAGGTTAGGCGGGATACTCACTGGGTACATATTTGTCTATGTACTCACACTACGCTTCTGTACTTAATTGTACTTGTTTTGAGGCTTGTGCATCTGGTTATCCGACCGGAGCTTGACGTATATTCGAGACCTGACTCCACGGTGAGCTGCCTCCCTTGGCAATTCTCAGCAGTACTATGGAGTTATATTTTGTTTATTTCCGTCTACTTCTTTCAGACAGCAGTACAATTTGTATCATCTTTTGTATATTCTACTAGTTCGCGTGTTGACTTATGACACTAGTTCCTGGCACACACCATGTAGACTCTATATTTTGGGACTGATATATATTGGTTCATGATCATTGTGGTTGTATTTACTTAAGTTGGTTAATGTATCCGCTTTTTTTTAAATGATCTAAGCTTAAAATTTTGGTAATTGTGGGGTTGGTATGTCTAATAAGGATAATCTCACTTGTAAACAACTGTTGGCTTGCCAGACTCCGGTGTTGGGCGCCATCACGACCTGTATTGGATTTTGGGTCGTGACAAAAGCCAAGTTATTCGCGATCAGGGAAGGATCACGGCAAAACATCGGCACGTATCAAGTCAAGACCAGTTAATTAGCTAATCATGAGATTTCTTACTGTATTTAGAATTGTAGCATAAGTAGAACTGCTCTACTATATAAAGAAGGGGTTTAATCATTTGTAGACACATCAAATTAACACTATTCAAAGCAATATACTATATTTTTTCTTAAGCTTTCACTATCCTGTTACTCAGTTCATATTTTCCAATAGCATACCAGTTTGATTCGAGGGCGACCTAGCTCGAGGGCCAAAGCTGCACGTTACACTTGGTTTGCTTTATTTTTGTTTGCATTCTATTTCTAATATTAATTTATATAATTTCTCATTTTGTGCCAACTGAAATCACATATCCTTAAAACCACTTATAAATCTAATTGTTATCTGTTTTTTGGGTAAACAGTCATATATGACTGATATATAATTTGATCCCCAGTTGTTAGAAATGAGTTCTTTCAGGTGTGTACGCAAAAATTTTCCTAAGCGGTGTTGACATAAATGAATAAATCATGGCAACGACATCATATTTATAATTTAAAAAACATAAGTCAAATACACACCTACTATCTCCACGCTGAGTTTTTTCAAAATTAGAGTTTATGGGTTGCTTGAATAATCCATTTCCTAAAATAATAAATTATTTGTCGCCAGCATCTTACTCCGCCTGTTTCAATTTATGTGAACATATTTTCTTTTCAGTCCATGCCAAAAAAAATGACCACTTTTCTTATTTGGAAACAATTTACCTTTATGAAATAATTTATAGCCACACAAAATATATGTGCTTAATTTTACACCAACAAATTGAAAAGACTTCTCTATTCTCTTAAGCGTTGTGCCTAATCAAATTGGTTCACATAAATTGAAACGGAGGGAGTATAATGCAAAATAACACCCAGAGAGAGGAGCTCAAGTGGTTCATCATTACGCTTTGGGTAAGGAGTCTGGGGTTCAATTCTTCTTGTTGTTAAATATTTTTCAAGAAGAAAGCTCGAAAATGAAAAATCAAGTGTGACCTCTATATTCGATTCCTTAACCTGTCAACCTAAGTTGGAACGATGTACCAACGAGCCAATGCTGCCTAAAATGTAAATAAAGTAATCCTTCTATATTTAGCTTTTTTTTTGGTTGAATAAGATTTTATTGATTAGAAACTACAAAGTCCTATAACATGATGTGTCTATAGTCATCCCATTGGGATCAAAACTGTAAATACTATTAAACAAACTAATATTTTCCAAAGCAATACAATTGCCAATACTAGCTAGAGTTTTACAACATTCCTCCGAGATCATTCTGCCATATTCTTTTCCATTAGCATCATCCTTCATCGCAGCCTCTACACAAGGAGGAGAAGCAAGAAGGATGGTTGCTTTATTCTTGTTTTGAAGCTTCAAACTATCCTTAACGAAAAGATGTGCCACTCCATTTGCTTCACGGAAAAGGTGTTTGATTTGCGGGGACCCCAATTGAGTGATTAACCACCTGCATGAATCAATGATGTGTTGATAAGTATGGTGGTTAGTTCGTAAAAGGTTTATTACATTAGTTCAGTCAGTTTCCACTTCAATTGGATGTAACTTGTGTTAAAGAGCCAGTCGGAGACCTTCTTCCAGGGCAAGGAGTTCACCTTGAGTGTTTCTAATAAGAGTAATATTTTTTTGGTAGCCAATTATCTATTTCCCTTGACTATCTCGGATTATGCCTCCCAAGCCACCCTTTTTATTATTTGTAAACGCACTGTCACAATTAATTTTATAGGTGTTCTTTGGGGGAGGTTCCCATACTATTTTGATGTCCTTAGTGTTGAGTTTAGGGATAGAGACTCCTGTAAGGAACATAAATTCAGTTGCTCTCGTTATAGTCATTTGCACTGGAATGTCCTTGATTCATTATTGATATTATTGGAATTTCGATTAATCCAAATGTGCCAAACTGAAAAGGGAAAGATATCCTTCCAATCAAGACAAGAATGAATTCTACTAGGGTTCATATGTCTGATGGTGTCTAGCCAGTGACTTTCCTTCGCTAAAATGGGATCAATACCTAAATGACTCCAATATTTTTTGACTATGGGGCAGGGCAGGAAAATATGAGTAGTAGTTTCTTTTTCTTTTCTAAAAATAGTGCATGTATCGTCAATGTTCATGCCTATATGATGAAGTTAGCTTCTAGTGGGAATTTTATTGTGGTAACAAAGCCACAGTAGGAAGCTGATTTTTTTTTGGGTCCTTAATTTCCCAATCCACCTAAAGTCTGTCTTAGAGTCGCTGATAGGATTTAGGAGACTTAAAGCAGTTTTTTGGCTCAACAATCCATTACTAGATAGGGAACATAATTGAGTATCTTGGTAGGGTAATTCTTTTGGGGTGAGAGTGTATTTGATGTCATCTACTAGTGATATAGGGAGGGTAAAAGAGATTTTATCTAGCTTCCAATTATTATCGTCTAAGATCTCCTTTATTGTTAAGACCTCTTCATTTTTTACTCAGGGGACCTTGAATTTTTTTCCTAATAGGTTGAAGGTCTGAACACCATTTATCGTACCAAAAGTTAATGCGCTCACCCTTTCCTATATTCCAGGCTATCCCTTTATTACATAATTCCCAACCTCTCCGATTGTTATTCCAAATGAAGGAACAATTCTTAGGATTTGGTTTATGAGCATATTGGCTAATTAAGATTTGGGCCCAGTGGGAGGTGGTGTTGTTATAAAGTCTCAATGTGAGGTTTGCTAACATGACTTTGTTCCTTTGGCCAGCTTTAACTAACCCCAGTCCCCCCTCTGACTTAGGGTGGGTAATGATGTCCCAATTGATTAAGTGAAGTCTTTTTTTTTATCTTGAGTAGTCCCCCATAAAAAATTCCTTTGAAGACGATCAATATTGTTGAGAGTTTTTTTTTTGGGAGCATAATATATTGCATTGTGTGATTTGGGATCATGTTAAGGGTTGATTGTATCAAGGAGGCCCTACTAGCTAAATTGAGACAATTAACATTCAAGTTTAACAATTTAGATATCATATTGTCTAAGATGTATAGGAAATCACTAGTTTTAGGGTGTTTATTAAGAATTGGGAATCCCAAGTATTTTCCAAATTTGTATCCTATAGGAATGTTCAATATTCGAGCATTGTGTTTTTGAGTTGTTAAAGGAAAGTTCTTAGAGAAAATAATTTTAGACTTAGTGTCATTGATCTTTTGCCCAGAAAGTTTACTGAAAAGGTATAGGGTATTAGCAATAGCATTAGTAGTTTTTTCATTTACATTAGCCAATAGTGTGAGATCATCGGCAAAAAAGACATCGGATATGTTAGGGCCTTTTTTGTTAAAAGATATAGGGTCCCAATTACCACAATCAACTTGGTGATTGATAAATCCGGATAGCTTTTTCATACATAACATAAATATGTAGGGGGATAATGGGTCACCTTGCCAGATTCCTCAAGATGGAGAGAAAAAGTTTGTACTGGTTCCATTTACAAGAACTACTATATTGCTAGTTGTTATGCAGTTCATAATTAGTTTGGTGATCTTAGGAGGAAATTTAAAGTAGGTAAGAGTTCTATGAATAAAGGACCACTCTATGCGATCAAACGCTTTTTCTAGGTCAATCTTGATAATAATTTTTGACTTGGATCCTTTCATACTATTGAGTTTTTTATAACCTCCTGGATTATAATACCATTATCAGAAGCTCTTCTACTCTTTAGGAAGCTAGATTGTAAGGGACTAATAATGTTATTAAGGAGAGCTTTTATCCTGTTGGCTATGATTTTGGTGACTAATTTATAAATGGTGTTACATAGTCCAATGGGTCTGAAATTCTTTAATTGGTTAGCATTGGAAATTTTAGGAATCAAACAAAGGTATGTGTTATTCAATTTTTGAGGGATTTCCTGGCTTAAAAATATGATTTTAACGTATCTAATAATGGATTCTCCAACCACTGGCAAAATTTTTTGGTAAAAAAAGGGTGAATTCCGTCCGGACCAGGAGCTTTCATAGGTTTAAAGGAGAAGATAGCATTTGTAGTTTCCACGTTGGAAATAGGATTATCTAGATGATTTAAGGAAATTTTGTCAAAGCTTCTAGGAGATTGACAAACTTCCTTCCAGTTTGAATTATTGTGAGAAGTGGTGAACATATTCTTAAAATAATGGAGAGTATGGTTTTTAACTTCCTCAGGATCTTCAATCCAAGTACCATCATCATTTTTGAAATGGGTAATACGATTATGTCTTCTCCTAATTAAGGTAGATATATGGAAGAATTTTGTGTTTGCTTCTCCATTGTTTAGCCAGTTGATTCTACAACGAAGTTTCCAAATTTCTCTTCTTTTTAAAGGATGTCATTATAATCTTGCTTAAGTTGGTTTTCAAGGTTTTGTAGGAAGTCACTTCTAGGGAAGTAGGATGAGTTTGGTATATCCTTGATTCTAGCTAATTTTATTTTTCTTTAAAAATATATTCCCAAGACTTCCTTGTTCCATTGGGAGGCTTTTCCCTTGAAGGATATCATGGCTTCCTCAAAATCCTTGTTATGCCAACTATTCTTGACTATGAAAGGAAATTGCGGGTGGGAACACCACATAGATTCTAATATAAAAGGCTTAGTTATAGGTCAGTATAGGTTCTAGGAAGATGATTAACAATAGGATTAGGATAATGTTTGTTCCATTGATCATTAATAAAGCATCTATCAAGTCTTTTCAAAATTAAATCGTTACTATTATTCCTAAAGTTTGACCAAGTGTATTTTGGACCCTTTAAACCTAAGTCGAAAAGGTTACAGTTTTGAATAAAATTCCAAAATTTGTTAGTTCGTCTATAGTTTACCGGCCTCCCTCCCCATTTTTCTTCAGAAGAAAGGATGTCATTAAAATCACTAGTAACTAATCCTGGGATATTAATGTTATGATATCTAATAGCTAATTTTTTCCACATCGTGTTACGTTTAGTTAGAGAGCTACTAGCATATATAGAACTAAATAACCAAGGTATGTGGTTTGGGAATATCTTGATCATACTGTGAAGTTCCTGATCTTTCCATGTGACCTCCTCAATTTCCACCATATTCATCCACATAAAAACCACTCCTCATGCTCTACCTACTGCTGGGATTTCCACTAGGTCATCAAAGTTAAATTCTTGTTGAATTGTTGCATGAGCATGCATCCTAGTTTCTAGAAGAACAACTCGGCTAGGACGATGAGTGTCAATTATATCCATGAAGGTTCTACTAAACATGACATTGTTAGCCCCTCTTACATTACAAATAATGAAGTTAATTGAACGATTCATGAGAAAGGTTGTTGGTGTGAGCTGTCCCTGGTTCTCCTCCATCCTTAGAGGTGGAATCTCCCTCATTGTTGGGTTGAGTACTATTGCATATTTTCCTGCCGCTAAGTTTAGAGGTGTCCTTAGGTCTAGTGAGCACTTGAACAATGTTGCTGGGCAGCTGATGATAGATATCTTGTCTTGCCTCTCCTTGTAAAGAAATATTGCTATTTCTCTTAGGCTTTTGAATTCTACTTGAGATTCCCTTAGTGGTCTTGCCCCTGCCTCCACTTCTCCTTGGAGATTATTTCCTAGATTTTATGCGTTGGGAGGTTGATGGATCTCCACTGGAACTGGTATACCCTGATTTGGTTGATTCATGGGTATGTTCATTTGTTGGGGATGTTGCCATGCAAGGAAAATAGGGTTCCCAGGGTTTGGAGGAGGAAAGAATGGAGTGTTTTGAACTTCTAGTATTCCGTTTGTTGGTATGAAGTGGGGAGGAAGACCCCAGTGGGCTTGCATGGTTTGGATTAGAGTTGGGGATGCATTTGGTTTCAATGGGTTGAGTATGTTGGTGAGCCAACTCTGGTTCACGTAGTTGTTCATAGCCAGTTGCATGCCTTCCATAATTAGTTGAGCAAGAAAATGTGGATTTTGGAGAACTATAATTACCTCTTGGCTCTCAATTTCCATATTGAACGAGGCAGCTTGGCCCATCAGTCCCCTTTCCAACCATGACTGAGGTTGGTGATTCATGGGAAATGGGGTTGTGGAGTAAATTAGTAGATTGTTTGGTGGTCGACTGGGTGGGGGAATTTCTATTGAGTGGAGGTTTTGGTGAGGTATTCTGAGTAGTAATGTTCTTCGTTGAAGAAGTGAAGGTAGATCGAGCATTGTCTTGATGATGATCAGATATATGTTTTTTGTTCGTAAGAGATACTTGATTGTGTGTATCTTTAGGAAATATTTTGGAAAATTTAGTATCTAAATGCATGGGGGTTATTGGAGTTGCGTGTAGTTTATAGTGGTATTAGGATTAGGAGTAGTGATGATTTCCCTATGAGGGGTAGAATTAGTTTTGTCTTGTATCGATTTTAATAGTGGTTTTGGGTGTAAACTGTGGGTGAGGCTATTCCTGGGTTGATCCTCCTTTGCCAGTTAGGTTGGAGGAGTTTTTGTGTTATACTGAGTTGCCAAGTGTGGGCATGCAATATTGATGCAATCCAGATTTTGCATAGTTTCTAATGATGGTATGAGTAAACTGCTAGTGTCTGGCGAGTTGTTTTGAGCTTGGCCAATCGTAACATTATTATAAAGAGAATTGTATTTGTTATATAGTTGAATATCAGTAGTTTTGTACTTTGTGTCTACGTTGATATTATTATTAGTTTTCTCTATGTAGACGAGTTTTTGAGGATAATTGTGTTTAGAGTTCCTGTTGGTCGGATTTTTTTTTTTAACATATCAAGTGGGATTTCATTGTTATGGGGAGAATTAGTAGAAAAGTTCTTATTCATAGAAAGTCTATTTTTATTCTTAGAAAAGGTAAGAACATTCTATTTTTCTTCAGTTTTCCCCAAGTTGTTTGTGGAAGAATTAATATTATGGTTAATATCTTTGATATTTGGGTTAACACTAGGCAACTGGTTACAATTGGCACTGACATGTCCAAGCATACCACAAAGAGTACATAAAAAAAATTTCCCTTTATAATGAATCGGTTATTTATGTTTTCCTATCAAAATAAACGAGCTTACCGGATAATCTAGGGGAATTTCTGTGAAAAGTGTTGCATATCTACCTCGAAGTGTTGAGGATGTACATGCATCTATTTTGAGCAGTTTACCTATTTTATTACCAATCTTTGATAGAATATGGCTACCATAGAATTCAGTGGGAAGGTTTGGTAATCATATCCATATTGCAGAGATATTTAATTTTTTCTCTGTTGCTACAAAATTAGGAACCCATTTTTTTACTGAAAGGAAATGTCCATTAACGAACCAAGGTCCTTGATGAAGGGCTTTGGTCATTTTGTTTTCTTGCGTAAATTTAACTATAAAGAAATCATTAACTGGATCAATTAAAGGAAAAGATTCCGTGGGTTTCCAAATCTCTTGTGTTCTTTTTTTTATGTATTGGTGAAGGATACGCTTACCACATAATTTGATAATTACGGAGAACCTCCACGGCTCGTATATGCGTTGTAGATCTTCCAATGACAATGAGACTGCATGGTGATCATTATCGGCTTCTAAATGCTCCATAGGCATTGGGAGAGGAGAATTTCTTTATAGGAGATCTTCGTTTCCTTTTCAATTTGATTGTTTATGATTTCTTTTGGGTCAGTGAGTTTTGGTGGTTTAGGGAGGATAGAATCCTCCATTAATGAGGGTTCTAGTATTGATTGGGACATATATTGGTGAAGTGTGGGATGCTGAAATTATAGTGAGTATTAGAGAGAAGTTGGAGCTCCTCTCTCTTAAGTTCGGTCTCTTTCCTAGTTAATCATTGGCAAGAGTGTTAGAGATGTTCAATTCATCCTTCTATATTTAGCTAATACTTAGCTTTTCAAATTATTACGTACATCTTAAATTAGTTTTTTCGACCAAGCAATGTCAGCTGACAATCTTTCATACCACGTGCTTCCGCCCCTGAGTTCTTTTAGTCCATTCAATAGCATATACCTAATAAAGGAAATGAATATATGTGGTCAAACAAGATCACTTCTTAGGAGAATCATGATTATAATCTATTGGCCAAGGATAAACGATCAGAAGTAGATCTTATAAGTTCAATCTCTATAGAAGTTCAACTTACCTAACTTTTATCACACTTTTGCCTTCTTTCCTCGAAACAGCTTTCTCCGCACATGCTTTCTAGTTTCATATGCTTATGACTAATAAAATTCAAACTGGTTATAGACAGTGAGTAAGTCAACTGTTTTTTTTTTAGGCTCAAACCTATAATATTATAAATTAAAAGCGCGAGTTTCAAAGTTGTTTATTCGTAAAAGGATATAGTAAAATGTGTAACGTGGTTTATAAAAAAGTGAATCAATTTAATTTTAAAATATAAATAAATTAAATAAAATGTACTCCTTCTGTTCACTTTATTTGGCACGTTTTGATTTTTCACACCTCTTAAAAAATAATAAATGAAGTGCATAATTTACCATGATACCCATATCAATTGATGCATATTTTATCGGATTCGGGAAAATAATTTGAAATGAGTAATAAATATTGTGGGTATAACAGGAAAAAAAAATTGTCTTATCTTGTTATGCCTAAAGTGACAAGTAAAAATAAAAATCTTTTTTTAGTATACATGTCAAGTAAATGTGAACGGAGGGAGTAAGACTTAGCGTTGAAATCGAGATAAGATGGCAAAAAGCTTGATTCTGGTAGCAGAGCTTCCGCAGCCAGTAATAAGAATATCAATAGACAGAAAATAAGGTATTATTGAGCTTAGAATAATGTGTAGCATAAGTTTGTCAGAAAATTCATGTCATAGAATGGTTGTTGAAGTTACTATTTATAGTTGCACCTAGGGAACAAGGTCCTAGGATCAAGCCTCTCTTACATGACAATTATGGGGGACATTGATGAATGTGTAACGGCAGGTGATGTCGTCCTATAATTCCATATACTTTGACATTATTTACCCTACTTACTTGTTGTTTGGATGATAATTTGTGCAACGATTGCGCTTAATAGAGCTTATTTCATGTGTAGGAATGCTTGGACATGAACTGGAGAAAAGCTGCATGAAATGGTACTTCAGAGCTACATAATGGCGTAATAAAAGAAGACGTGCAAGGCAACAAAAAGTCAGTGTCATCGACAGTGCCTTGTGCAGTAACAACAGTACCATATAGAGTGCAAGGCATTGTCCAGGGCAATGTCATCAGTGCCATAGACAGTGTCTTGCACCGTACAGACAGTGCTACAGACAATGCCTTGCACCGAAACAATAGTGCTAGAGGCAGTGCAAGGCGCCAACAATGCCATTCGAAAAATAGTTTAATTCCTCATTAGTATTAGACATGTAAATTCGGCCCTTACACTATAAATACCCCTAAAGTTTTGTTTTTGAAAGGTTAGAAACTATTGGAGAGACATCAATAGCTTAGACACCATTAGAGAGGGAATCGGCCTAAGGAGGCAAGAACACACGAGGAGCAAGGAGGAGAATTCTTCTACGAGTTTTTCACTTCCTTCTTCCTATTTTTATTATTGGTTATGAATTCTAGTATTGTAGTTTTGGATACTATTTTGAATAGCTAATTTGTTATCTAGGGTTTTGATGGAACCTTTTGTAAGGTAAGTTCTCATTATGTTTTTATACAATTGAACCGTTAGATTTCTCTACATGTTCAACTACGTGTTTACTGATGTTGATTAAATGGCCATCAATTGACTGTGCCAATTTAGTGTATATTTATTGAGAGAGGGTACATGTTTAGGTATTTTTTTAACAACATCACTCCTAACATATGTGAGACATCAATACGGAGGGTTTAAAGGTGGGATTAGAGATAACGAAACCTTGATGCGATCATCGTGAGTGGTAAATTAGTGCCAGCTAGTGCAGTTCCAGAGAATATGTCTAGTAAATTATGGTATTTGCTCGAGAGAGAATTATAACACCCGAAGTACTCACGATCGGTAAAGAATACTTAGGCGATATTATAGAAGATATAGCGGGAAGGATTCCGACAATTGGGAAAACATAACACTAGACCTCCTTAATCTTTTCTCCAACCTTTAGTATCCCTAGTTGTTAATTTACTACTTTAATTTTTTAGTTAATTAGTTAGACATAAGAATCTTAATATTTATAACTTTGGAATTGTTCGAGCTTATCTTTATAGTGATATTGAACAATTATAGTGAAACCTTAGTTCTCTCTTGGATTCGACTCCAGACTTTTAGACCGGATTATTGATCAAGCTCAACTATGTCTTATAGAAAGACTAAACGGGCGCTACAAATATAATCCGGGGTATTATGCCCAAAGTCGATCCCACAGGGAATTTACGTATCAATTAAGTCTTTAAAATACTAAACTGTTACTTAATCACTTTTCTCAAGACTTTTGAGTATCCATTGGTGATGTTTACTAGATCCAATAACAAAATAATAAATTAGCAATTAGCTAACAATATAATGTAAACAATGATAATAAAGGTCTAAGGTTATGGTTTCCCCCGTTGGTGAATTCTTCCTCGGATATTTCTTATAGTTTAATTAATTGTCTCTATCAATCATAAACACTCTAACTATCATAAGTCTCTCTCAAGTAATTATGATAATTTACTAGATGCACTCTTTCAAGTTACACTAGCTAGATCGCAATACAGTTTACTTTAGATTGCACCCGAGGTATCGTTATCTCTAACCTAACCTCTAAACC
>ML334981.1:40217-55533 GCA_005239505.1 Nicotiana paniculata | reverse complement strand
ATGTATTGTTCTAGACATGGCTTACCCGAGCGGACAACTCGAGTTGAGGGGGGAAGTTAATAAACAAATTTAAGTATAACTGTTATTCTAAGCTCGAATTCTGAACCCTGAATCGAAGATTCTGAATTCTATTCCCTAGCAGAGTCGCCAGAGTTGTCACACCTCCTTTTTCCTGAGGGGATAGGGAGTTTTTCCAATTTAAATGACATTAATAGAAATAGGATTATTTACTTATTCAGAGTCACCACTTGGGATAATTATTATGGTGTCCCAAGTCATTGGTTTATTTTAAACACTAAATCAAGGAAATTGACTCTTATTTATGGTCTGCGAACAAAGAAGACCGGGTAAGGAATTATGTTAACCCGGGAGAAGGTGCGAGGCACTCCCGAATTCTGTGATTTTAGCACGGTCACCCTACTATTAATAGTTGGCCTAATTATCTGATTCAATACATTTTTGAAACTTATTGTGCATTCTCACTCAACTATTAATAGTTGGCCTAATTATCTGATTCAATAAATTTTTAAACTTATCGTGCATTCTTTAATTTTTAACCACTTTTAGTATTTATGGAATTTGTTTGAACAAGTCGCGATTTCATGCACTCATTTTTTTTGTACATATTGCAAATCGTTCCACGTGAAACGCACCCGCGATCTACAACATGTTGATTTTTATTTTTGTTTGAAGTTATGATTGAATCACGTGAAACGCACACTCGAATTGAGATTATGTATCATGACTATACCACGAGAACCGCACCCAGAGTCACGATAATTTATTTAAGCGCGCCTAAAGCAAACTACGAATATTAAAAGTTATTTTCCTAAAATACTTCGAGATTATTGTAAGGCATAAACATTATGAAAGTTAGTATAAGAAAACTAAAATCATATTAAATTTACCATTCTCCGACAATTTTAAACTACCTAAAGGGCGTTTTAATCATGCTAACCAGGCATTTAAGAAATAGATTGAGTAATCAAATTTCTAATATAAAACTCCAAAACTTGATAGGAAAAAAAATCACCGTATCTAAGCTGAAATTTCATTGAACGTATCCATATTAATGTCACGACCCAAAATCTCACACGGGTCGTGAGGGCGCCCAACACCAGAGTCAGGCAAGCCAACAGTTGTTTACTAGTGAAATTTTCCTTATTAACATACCAATCCCACATATTTCCCAAAGTTTTAAAATTAGCTCATTTAAATAAAAGCGGATACATTTACCAACTTAAATACATACGGCCAAAATGATCGTGATCCAATATATATACAGTCCCAAAATAAGAGTCTACTATGTGCGTGCCAGGAACTAGTGTCCCAAGTCAACAAGCGAACTAGTAGAATATACAAAAGATGATACAAAATTGTACTGCTGTCTAAGTGGATTAGACAGAAATTAAGAAAAAAGATAACTCCATAGCACAGCTGAGAAACGTCAGGGGGGTGCAGCTCACCGAGAAGTCCGGTCCAGAAAATAAGTCAAGCTCCGATCAGTTAAACAGAAACACCAGCCTCAGAACCTGTACAATTAAGTACAGAAGTGCAGCATGAGTACATAAATATATATGTACCCAGTGAGTATCCCGCCTAACCTTGAAGAGGTAGTGACGAGAGGTCGACATGACACTCACTAAGGTCCAACATTAATAATGTAAAACAGGATATACGGAACGCAGTAGACATGTGAGACAGTAAGCAGCAGATACCTATCAAATACAGAAAACTAAGAAACTACTGAAAATAAGCAACAATGTACACTTTCCTTTTTCCCCAAAATATTTGTCGAGTCAATATCAATGGAAAAGAGTACCCAATAGCCCAAGTGCACACAAGGGTAGGACAACCATCCGGAGTCATAAGGAAATATCTAGACACTGAAAGGACGTAAAGCTTCCCTCGATCGCGAATCTTACCTGCGACTCGAGTGCTGACTCATATATATAATTAACATAAAGCTCCCCTCGATCGCAAATCATACCTGCGACTCGAGTGCTGACTCATATATATAATTAACATAAATCTCCCCTCGATCGCGAATCATACCTGCGACTCGAGTGTTGACTCATATATATAATTAACATAAAGCTCCCCTCGATCGTGAATCATACATGTGACTCGAGTGCTGACTCTTATATATAATTAACATAAAGCTCCCATCGATCTCGAATCATACCTGCGACTCGAGTGTTGAATCTTATATATATATCGGATTTATCAATAAGCTTAGTAGAGGCTATACTTGTAACAAGGATTAACTCACCGTAAATTCAGAGGCAACTCTCTACATTTTGCATACTAGTTCGAAGATAATAAGCAATACTGGTTCAAAGATAATAAGCAACTCAAGGTTTGGCTAAATATACACATAAGGCACGTAATGGCATGCTTGTGAGTCCTAAAACTACCCGACATGATATAATAGTCGCTACGTATGGACTCTCACCACGTTGTACGCATGTAGCCCCCACAACAATTTCACACAGCATATATAACACCTATGGGGACAATTCCCTCATACGAGGTTAGAAAGGAGACTCACCTCGTGTCGAATCTACCCGTCGGACCAAGGATGCGCCCGAACTCCGAACTCTACACCCGAGGACTCGCAACTAGCCAAATACGATACAATGACATCAATGCATACTCAAAGTAGGGAATTTATCCAATTTATTCAATAATTCAACATTCTTGAAGAATTTCCAAAATCCAACCCCGGGCCCGCACGCTCGGATTCCAATAACTTTTGAAGGGAACACTCACCCAAAGCCTAAGGATCATTAATATATGATTCTTAATTTCATAGAAAATTCACGGTTAAATTCTCAAATTATCACAAACTCTAGGTTACCACCAAATTCTTGATTTTTCACTAATTTAGGTAGTTAATTAAGCTAGAAATCCATGCATGAAGCTAATTTTAGAGTATATTTTACTTACCTTAAATGACCAGGTCGTTAGCCCCTCAACAATGGTGGAAATCGCCCCAAGGAATTAGAAGAAATGAGAAAAATGTGTTAAGACCCGTGTATAAAAAGACACTGCCAGGACAATGTTTTCGCACCTGCGGCTCGAGGACCGCACCTACGGTCTCGCACCTGCGAGCAAAGGCCCGCACCTGCGGAAATGGACTGGAGAGCCTGGACCCGCACCTGTAGAGTGGAGACCGCACCTGCGGCTCCGCTCCTGCGGAACTTTGTCCGCACCTACGAGAATTGACCAGACCACTAGGGGTCGCACCTGCGATGCTTGGGACCGCAGGAGCGGTCCCGCACCTGCGACTGGGCAACCGCATCTGCGATCACACCAGAACAGGTGCACCAGTGCAATTTTAGCTGGTTTTTAGCCCCGTTAGGTGCCCAGGAGGCACCTGGGCCCACCCGAGCCCTAGTCCAAATATACCAGCGAGTCCCAAATCATAATACGGACTCGCTCTAACCTTCGAAACACCCAAAACAACGCTAAAACTCAAAATCACACTTCCAAACCCCAAGATCCAAACTTAGGAACTTTAAGTTTTCTATACTTCGCGAACCACGCGCCGAACCGACCTATACAACTCGGAATGACACCAAATTTTGCAGGCAAGTCATACTTAACATAACGGAATTATTCTCCCTCTCGAAATTCTGTTCGGACCTCGATAACACAAAAACATGTCCCAAACGAAAATAGGAACTTAAGGAACTTCTTATTTCAATATTGGGCGCCGAAATTCCCCGGGTCATTAGAAACCCATCCTGAACATACGCCCAGGTCCAAAATCATCACACGAAGCTACTAGAACCGACGAAACTCGATTCCGAGGTCATTTACCCAAAATGTTGACCGAAGCCAAACTTGGTCTTAGAGGCCAACCTTAAGGAACCAATTGTTCCTATTGCACTCTAAACACCTCCGAATCCCGGACCACCAGTCCTCGCAAGTTATAAATCAAAAAAAGCCGCTATGGGAATTTTAATTTAGGGGAACGGGGTTCGATAATGCAAAACGACCGGTCGGGTCGTTACAATTAAGGAAAAAATTAATTTGAGCATAAGATCTACTTTTAACAACTGAACATAGAAAATCTGATCAATCCTCTATAACTCAACATAATAATTTCAATAACTCCATGTCACGACCCCAAAATCAAAACCGGCCGTGATGGCGCCTATCGTGGAACTAGGCTAGCCAATAATCACTTATTTACAGTTTCTTTCCAAAATCCCAACCAATTGCAAGCATTTCATAAAGTATATAGAATTTACTAAATACATTAGGCCAATAAATAGTCAAACAGTCCAACCAACCCCAAAACCTGGAGTCAACATGTCATGAGCATCTAAGAAAAATATGCCAAAAGATATACTATTATAATACAAAACCTCCGAACGAATAACACTTTCCGTCCATTAATCTCAAACTTTTCACCAAACTTAAATTAGTTCTTCCTCAAATCTGATCTTCACAATGATTTGAAGCTGAATTTTACTCGAGATTAATTCAAAAGTGTTTTAACTCTCTATTCATCCTCCAAAGTGTCTTTTTCTCAATTATCTAATTCATGCTTAAATCAATTTTCTAAGATCTGGCAAAAAATTATGTATGCATGTCATGTCATTAGAACTAGTGGTGAAAGAACTAAGCATGGAAAAACACAAAAGGACAAAATGTATTTCATTCAGTAAGGGATGGAAGGGTTTAACAACAAGACAAATAACCTAATAGCCGAGTTACAACCCTAAAATAACCCGCATAATGAAAATACCAACAGAATAGACAGACAAAACTCTGACAAACAGAATAGAGGGATAGAAGGGTTTGACTCACTAAAACATATAAAATCTGGATCACAACCCTGAAATAACCCAGATTATAGAAGAAACATTAAAACAAGCTACTAAGATTCCTTCCTAGTAAGGAGGGACTGACTTTTCAATTGTTAAGCTTGACATTTAGCCAAAAATTTGTTCATCTGAAATGCCAAGTCCTTCTCTAATTTCAAGATCATTAACTTTATTCAGCAAGTTTCCGAGAGGATTATCATACTCCATGCCACCACGTATCATTCCCACAAAGTGTGCATCATCATGTGCAGGTAAAGGATTCAGCGTGATGTCCTGGGTGTCACTGTCTTGGATCACAATCAGTTTTTGCTGGATCATCCTTTCTATTTCTCTTTTCAAATCCCGACAGCTTTCAACATTGTGCCCCTGGGAATTTGAATAGTATTCACACCTTTTAGAAGGGTCAAAGCTTCTTGCACGTGGGTCCACATGATTTGGAGGAATAGTTGCAATCATGTCCTAATTCTTTAATTTCTCAAGAAATCTTGCATAAGACTCTCCTATTGGTGTAAAATTATCTTTCAAATTTTGTTCTCCTCTATACCCCTGGCTTGGATGCGGGTTATAGGGCACTTGAAACTGTATAGACTGATAGAGACTTTGCGGTGCTAATACTCGCCTTCTGGGGTGTCTTGGTGGCTGGACAACATACTAAGGTGGAGAAAAAGAGTATTGTGGGTTCTGAGGTGCATAGTAGTGCTCATGGGAATCCTCAGAAATTAGACAAGGATGGTCATACCTTCGAGATGTTCTCCTCAGAACTCTTCTCGACCCTGATGTCATTATGGTTTCTTAATCCTTCTCATTCGTGTCACTAAAATTAACAGATTCAATCTGGGAAGCCTGAGTTGCGGCTTTGAGAACTGCTTGACTTATAAGTTTGCCTGTCTTAAGGCCTTCTCAACCATTTCCTAAATTTTGATTGCTTTCGAGAAGGATTTTCCAAATACGGACATCATGTTTTGAAAATAATCTGGCTCTTGAGTCTGAAGGAAGAAAGTAATTAGCTCATGGTCATCCATGGGTGGCTCAACTCTAGCCGCTTGCTCTCTCCATTTAATGGCATATTCCCTGAAACTTTCGGTTGGTTTCTTCTTCAGGTTTGAAAGGGAATTGTGGTTAGGGGCGATGTCGATGTTGTATTGGAACTGTTTGACAAAGGCCCAAGCCATTTCATCCCAGACATTCCAATGTGAGGTGTCTTGATCAATAAACCATTCAGAGGCTACCCCAGTCAGGCTTTCCCCAAAATAGGGTATTAGCAATTCTTCATTTCTTCCCACACCTCTTTGCTGATTGCAATGCCTTTTCAGATGAGTTATAGGGTCGCCGTGTCCATCATACTTTTCAAATTTGGGGATCTTGAAACCAAGTGGCAAAAAAATATCAGGGAACATGCATAGATCCTTGAAGGCAATACTCTTCTGACATGTCAACCCTTGCATTTTTTTCAACTGTTGTTCTAAGATATTCACTCTTTGTGTCATTTCTTCATATTCCATATTTCGGTCAGGCTTCTCAATCTTTGCAGCAAGATCAAATAGGTAGGAGTGGTACTCACGAGAGTGGTACTATTCTTGATGGGTAGCAAATTATAACTCATGACTTTTCTTTTGTATCATTGTTGGTTGTAGGATAGTGAAGATGGGCATAAAAATAACAATTGTCTGATTGGGGTTGTCAATGGCACACTTTGTGAGCACGCAACAGAAGTTACAGTTGTAGTCGTACCATTGGGATAAAGACTGAACCCATATAGATAGGATTGATCAGACATTGAGACCGGAGTGGTAGTAGTCGAGATGGTGTGAACTCTGCGAAACCAAGAGAAAGGGGTAGTCCTTGACCATTGGCCCATGCTCGACACATTTCTGTGTCTCCACCTGAATTTGCGGACGCTGAACAACTACCTCTATATCCCGAACTCCGGCTTCGCACAGAATAGATAGCTAATGCTCGGTATCAACACTTGAATCTGCACACATGGGTGCAAGGAGTAATGTGAGTATGTCAACTTAGTAGTAATGAAAATAAATCAAGTCTAAGCGGCAAGAAACACATAAAAATCAATATCATCGATTCACAATATGCACAGCCTTTCTTTCCAACAGTATATACATAGATATTTGAAATCATCATGCCTTAAAACAACCTTCAGAAAAATCCTTTGAAAAATGTATTTTTCAAAAATTTCAAACCGAAAGATTTAGTATAAAAATGAAATAAATCATAAGTAGCCCCTAGGGCTAAAACATGAATCATAAATCGCCCATCGGGCAGAACATCACTCAGCACCTCACAGCCACTCAGTATCAGCCCCTCGGGCAACCTCACTGTCACTCATTCCTCCCAATCACTCATCACCCGGCACTCGCCACTCAGCACTCAGCACTTAGTAGGTACCTGCGCTCACTGGGGATGTGTACAGACTCCGGAGGGGCTCCTTCAGCCCAAGCGCTAATATCAAGCCACCTCGTGGCGTATCATATCCTCACAATCAGACCCTCGGCCTCACTCAGTCAGAACCTCTCAAAAGCCCCTCGGGTGTATCAGTAAAAACGGCGTACTCGACCCAAAACATCATTTTATATCTCAAAGTAGTGTAAACGAGGCTGAGTTTCGAAAATAGTAAGCACAATGTGATTGAGTGTAAATCATCAATAAACATTGAGGAAATAGTAGTAAAAAGCCTCCAAGGGGTTTAAACAAGTTGGCACGAGGCCCCAAACATGGCTTATAGCCCAAATATAGCAATAGTCTTTAGAACACAGTTTAACATATGATCTAGAGTAAAATACGCAACTCAATAGTTGCCGCGGAGAGGACCAAGCCCAATCCAAAAATCAGTGCGCGCCCCATACTCGTCATCCGACATGTGCGCCATCCTAAAAACAATGGGAAATATGAGGTTCGGGGTTTCATACCCTCAGGACAAGATTTATAACCATTACTTACCTCCATCGGGCCACAACACTATCCGCGATGCTCTTGCCCCTCAAATTGGCTCTCGATTGCTCCGAATCTAACCAAAACCAGTTTAACATCATCAATATATGCTAAAGGAACACAACCCAATCGAAAACTATCAATTTATACAAAAAAACTCGAAATTCGGCCAAACCCGAGCCCCGGGACCACATCTCGGAATTCGATAAAATTTACATCACTAGAAACCTCGTCCTCCCACGATTCTACACATACCAAGAACACCACAATCTCACCATAATTGCCTACCCAAATCGCCAAAAGAATTTTCCAAACCTCCTATCATTATTTTCCAAACTTTGTCTACTTTAATCCTTCAAATTACAAGCTTAATCCAAACAAAATAGCATAGAAATGACTTTCATAATTCGGGAACTTACCTCCACTGAAGACCCTCGAATTCGCTCTTCGATTTACCCTCAAATAAGCTCCAACCACATGCAACATTGGTAGAATAACCAAAATTTCACGGAGGCACTCTTTTATACTGCTCTGCCCAGCTAATCCGCACCTGCGGACCTGAACATGCGGTCCCAGGTGCGCACCTGCAAAATCCCACTAACAGACCAATTCTCGCACCTCCGATCTCTCCTCCGCACCTGCGGCTTCGCAGGCGCGGCCAACTCTTCGCACCTGTGGACTCCTCCTGCCTAGCCTCCTTTCGCACCTGCGGCGTCGCACCTGTGGCTGCCCATCCGCAGGTGTGGCCACACCAAAAGCTTTACACCAGCAGCCATCTGCTGCAAATTCCTAAGTTCAAACCTCCGCCAACCATTCGAAATCAATCCCGAGCCCCTCGGGGCCCCAACCAAACATACTAACACACCTCATAGAATCATTCAAGCTTAGTCGAGCCTTCGAAATCCCAAAAACAACACGAAAACACCAAAATTACATCAAATTCAAATCTATGAACTTTGAAACTTCTAAATTTCACGAATGATGCCGAAACCAACCAAAACGCCTCTGATTGACTTGAAATTTTTCACACATATCCAAAATGACATAACGAACCTGCTCCAACTTTCGGAATTCCATTCCGACCCAGATAGCCTATTTTCCACTGCCGAACGGAAATTGCCAAAAACTAACTTTCGCTCAAGCCTAATTCTACACCGGACATCAAAACTTCATTTCGAAGAGACTCATAAGTCCCAAAACATCTAACGAAGCTATCCGAGCCATAAAATCCGCATTCCGAGGTCATTCACCAATAAGTCAACTCTCAGTTGACTTTTTCAACTATTAGGCTACTTTAAGAGACTCAGTGCCTCAATTCTCACCATGACTACTCCGAACCCAAACCAGCAGAAATGGAGGAAACGGGGTTAATCTCACCGAACGACCGGCCGGGTGGTTACATCCTCCCCCTCTTAAACAAACATTCATCCTCGAACGGGTCTAGAAACATCCTGGAGTCTGGCATAAGTGAGGATATCTGTCCCGCATCTCCCGTTCGGTCTCACAGGTGGCATCCTCCACCGACTGCGCTCTCCACTGAACCTTCACTGAAACTATATACTTAGACCTCAACTTTCTGACCTGTCGACCCAAAATAGCCACTGACTCTACCTCATATGATATATCACCCTCGAGTTGAACCGTGTTGAAGTCCAAAACATGAGACAGATCACCAACATACTTTCGGATCATCGAAACATGGAACACCGGATGAATACTCGCCAAGATGGGAGGCAAGGAAAGTCTATAAGCCACCTCCCCAATCCTTTGAAGCACCTCAAATGGCTCAATGAACCTGGGACTCAGCTTTCCCCTCTTCCCGAAGCGCATAACACCCTTCATGGGTGACACCTTCAGCAACACCTTATCCCCAACCATGAAAGACACATCCCGGACCTTCCGGCCCGCATAGCTCTTCTGCCTAGACTGCGCCGTGCGAAGCCTCTCCTTAATCAACTTTGCCTTACCCAATGCATCTTGAACCAAGTCTGTGCCCAATAGCCTAGCCTTGCCCGGCTCAAACCAGCCAACCAGAGATCTGCATCTCCTACCATATAAAGCCTCATACGGAGCCATCTGGATACTCGACTGATAACTGTTATTATATGCAAATTCCGCTAGTGGCAGAAACTGGTCCCATGAACCCCCAAAATCAATGACACATGCACGTAACATATCCTCCAAAATCTGAATGGTACGCTCCAACTGCCCGTCGATCTGAGGATGAAACGTTGTGCTCAACTCGACTGAGTACCTAACTCTCTCTGTACGGCTCTCCAAAACTGAGATGTGAACTGAGTACCTCTGTCGGAAATGATAGAAACTGGAACCCCATGCAAACGGACAATCTCCCTAATATAAATCTCAGCTAACCGCTCCGAAGAATAAGTAGTACCAATAGGAATGAAGTGCGCGGACTTGGTTAGCCGATCCACAATAACCCATATAGCATCAAACCTCCTCGAAGTACGTGGGAGTCCAACTACGAAGTCCATGGTGATCCGCTCCCCCTTCCACTCCAGAATATCAAATCTCTGAAGCAATCCACCTAGTGTCTGGTGCTCATACTTGACCTGCTGACAGTTGAGACACCGAGCCACAAACTCAACAATATCTTTCTTCATCCGCCTCCACCAATAATGTTGCCTAAAATCCTGATACATCTTTGCGGCACCCGGATGGATGGAATACCGCGAACTATGGGCCTCAGCTAGAATCAAATCTCGATTCACATAAAAATCAATATCATCGATTCACAATATGCATAGGCTTTCTTTCCAACAGTATATGAAATCATCATGCCTTAAAACCAACTTCAGAAAAATCCTTCAAAAAAGGTATTTTCAACAATTTCAAATCGAAAGATCTAGTATAAAAATGAAATAAATCATAAGTAGCCCCTCGGGCTAAAACATGAATCATAAATCACCCCCCGGGCAGAACATCACTCAGTACCTCACAGCCACTCAGTATCAGCCCCTCGGGCAACCTCACTGTCACTCATGCCTCCCAATCACTCATGACTCGGCACTCGGCACTCAGCACTTAGCACTCAGTAGGTACATGCGCTCACTAGGGGTGTGTACAGACTCCGGAGGGGCTCCTTCAGCCCAAGCTCTAATATCAAGCCACCTCGTGGCGTATCATATCCTAACAATCAGACCCTCGGCCTCACTCAGTCAGAACCTCTCAAAAGCCCCTCGGGTGTGTCAGTAAAAATGGGGTACTCGACCCAAAACATCATTTTATATTTTAAAATAGTGTAAACCAGGCTGAGTTTCGAAAATAGTAAGAACAATGTGACTGAGTATAAATCATCAATAAACAGTGAGGAAATAGCAGTAAAAAGCCCCCAAAGGGTTTAAACAAGTCGGCACGAGGCCCTAAACATGGCTTATAGCTCAAATATAGCAATAGTCTATAGAACAGTTTAACATATTATTTAGAGTAAAATACGCAACTCAATAGTTGTTGCAGAGAGGACCAAGTCCAATCCAAAAATCAGTGCGTGCCACATACTCGTCATCCGACATGTGCGCCATTCTAAAAATAGTGGGAAATATGAAGTCCGGGGTTTCATACCATCAGGACAAGATTTATACCCATTACTTACCTCCACCGGGCCACAACACTAATCCGCGATGCTCTTGCCCCTCAAATTGGCTCCCGATTGCTCCGAATCTAACCAAAACTAGTTTAACATCATCAATATATGGTAAAGGAACACAACCCAATCGAAAACTATCAATTTATACAAAAATCTCGAAATTCGTCCAAACTCGATCCCTGGGCCCACGTCTCGGAATTTGATAAAATTTACATCATTAGAAACCTCGTCCTCCCACGATTCTACACATACCAATAACACCACAATTGGACCACAATTGCCTACTCAAATCGCCAAAAGAATTTTCAAAACCTCCTCCCATTTCTTTCCAAAATTTTTCTACTTTAATCCTTCAAATTACAAGTCTAATCTGAACAAAATAGCATAGAAATGACTTTTATAATCTGGGAACTTACTTCCACTGAAGACCCTTGAATTCTCTCTTCAATTTACCCTCAAATAAGCTCCAACTGCATGCAACAAAGGTAGAATAACCAAAATTTCGCGGAGGCACTCTTTTATACTATTCTACCCAGATAATCCGCACCTGCAGACCTTTCCTCGCACCTGTGGACCTTTCCTCGCACCTGCGGAACTTTCCTCTGGTCCTAGGTGCGCACCTGCGAAATCCCACTAATAGATCAATTCTCGCACCTGCGATCTCTTTTCCGCACATGCGGCTTCGCAGGCGCGGCTAACTTTTCGCACCTGCAGACTCCTCCTGTCTAGCCTCCTTTCGCACTTGCGCGTGGACCTTTGCACCTGCGGCGTCGCACCTGCGCACCTGCGGCCGCCCATCCGCAGGTGCGGACACACCAGAAGCTTTACACCAGCAGCCATCTGCTGCAAATTCCTAAGTTCAAACCTCCGCCAACCATCCGAAATCAATCCCGAGCCCCTCGGAGCCCTAACCAAACATACCAACACACCCCATAGCATCATTCAAGCTTAGTCGAGCCTTCAAAACACCAAAAACAACACGAAAACACCAAAATTACATCAAATTCAAACCTATGAACTTTGAAACTTCTAAATTTTTCCAATGATGCCGAAACCAACCAAAACACCTCCGATTGACCTGAAATTTTGCACACATATCCAAAATGGCATTACAAACCTGTTTAACTTGCGTAATTCTATTCCGACCCCGATAGCCTATTTTCCACTGCCGACCGAAAATCGCACTAACTTTCGCCAATTCAAGCCTAATTCTACACCGGAAATCAAAACTTCATTCCGAAGACACTCCTAAGTCCCAAAACACCTAACGCAACTATCCAAGCCATAAAATACACATTCCGAGGTTGTTCACCAATAAGTCAACTTTCAGTTCACTTTTTCAACTATTAGGCTACTTTAAGAGACTAAGTGCGTCAATTCTCACCATGACTACTCCGAACCCAAACAACTGACCCAACACAACATAAACAGGCTAAGAAATATATGATAAAGCAGAAATGGGGGAAACGGGTTTAATCTCACGGAACGACCGGCCGGGTCGTTACACTCCAAAAATGAATAATCAAATCAAAATCATGTGTATGGCATGATAACAGAGACACAAGGAATCAAACTAAAATATTCACCAAATCACAATAAATACATGAAATAATATTAAAGTGAAAAAAGGGACCATTTTATTGAATATGTTCCTCCGAATTTGTACAATGGAAACAAAGCTTCCAACTGACTGCAAACACGTGTGAGGCTGCAAATGGAACCACGACGGAAATTGGACGAGAAAAGCTTCAAACATTACCTTGAAAGAAAGGTTTTTTGGGTGAACTCGACAACAAATTTTGCTGAATTTTAGAGCTACTTTTCACAAGGTTTTCGGGATGATTTTTGCTGAGTTTCTGGCTGATTTTTGTGGCTTATGTAACTGGATTTTGAGAGTTGTCTCGTTGCGTTTTTTAGCAGAAAACATGGATTGATTTGTGGTGGTTTGAGGGCTGTTTTGAGATGATTTTAAGGCTAAAAAAAGCTGGTTTTAGAGGTATTTAAATTGTGGATTAATGAGAAGAAGACGATGGCATTCTGGTTTTTTTTTTCAATTCGCTGCCTTCCCCTCTTTTCTCGTCACTCTCGTGCTCTCTCCCTTGGAGGATGGATGTCGTTTATTTTTTGTGTGTGTATTTGTGTGCTCCCTAAATTGTGTGAGTGAATGGAAGATATATAGGTTTAGTTATAGGGATTAATTGGTGGCCAAGAAAATAGGAGTGTGTATGTGCATGTGAGTTTTTTGAGGGAGATCTTGTGAGTTTGTTACAAAAGATAAGGAAGAATCTTGCCATATTAAAATGAATCATTGGCTCTTGATTCAATTAATATTTTTTCTTTTCTTTTAAGAGTTTAAAATAAAAGTACTATCTAAATATTTTAAAATCAAGAACATATAAAAAAATTGTGATTTTTAATTTTTTTAAATAAAACCTATAAAGGTGAAATAAGATCTAAAATATGTATATTGAACTTAGAAACTATTAAATACTACAAGTGATAAAAAAACTAAATATGATCAAAAATCAGGTGCTCACACTAAGAAGTACATTGTCCGGGAATTCTACGCGAATGTGGCGCATATCAAAAAGGGGACAAATGTGATGAAAGTGAGAAACCACAAAGTGCAATTTGATTAGCACACATTGAAAACATACTTGGGATTAGATGATGTCGAGCCTATGGAGTACTAAGAGAAGTGTGCACTTGGGGAGGCATATCGTCCTTAGTTAGCAAACACTCTAACAGCTCCTCGGCCACCACCACCATGGATCACAGCAGGGGTTCCTATTCAAAAGGAACACTTTAAGCTTTGAGGCGAAGGGGTGACAAGCCTTTGTCTGCCGTAGACTAGACACGTGCCAGAATGAGACCTATCTTCTGATTCTTTGGGCAGTTCTAGTTGCTTCTACCATGGCCGAGTACCCAATAAATATGGGTATCGTGATATCGGCCAACATCTCTGTGTCACTAGGAAGCTGACTCTTCCTACCCATATCCAAAAACTATTACAGAGTATCTCACAGAAGTGGGAGTAGAGCCGAGGGATTATGATTCAAAGGTGCGGCCGAAGAAGCCCTCATCATCGTACTCTTTGATGTATGCTAAGAACCCAAAAAAGAAGGTTCAGCCTCCTACCACTGCATGCCAGTCTGATGGGCCTGCTATGGTAGTTGCGGAAGCAGTTGATGGTCCATCCACTATGGCCGAGCCTTCCTCCATTGCCGCAGCTATGCCTCCACCACCATCTTCAGTTCCTACTGTATTTCCTGCCACAAGTTCCACCTCGTCTTTGGCGAGCCTTAACAATTGGATGCAGACATCCACAACAAAGTTGTCTAACATATCCAATAATGTTGTAGTACAGTCTTCTGTTTAGGCACCTCAGCTTCCCCCATCAGTTGAAGAAACACTAAAGAAGCTCCTGGAAAACCATAACACTATCATGGAGACCTTAGTACAACATGGGTCAGTGATCGAAGAGCTGGGTAAAGAAGGAAATAAAATGAGAGTCCCAGGCTAGCAAGAACTTAGTGGATAAGCTCTAGAGACATGTGACCAAGCTTGCTGCAGCCGGAGATCTCCCTTTTGACATGCTGATTGACCCACACCACCCAGGCCCAGATCCTACAGCACCATCAGCACTACTTGGCCAGTCTAAGGAGCCAGACTTTGCTGCTGACACTGCCAAGGCAGTGCGTCAGATGTTCACCAACCCAGTAACTCCCAGAGTTGAGGATGATGAGATCCAGTTAGATCAGACTGAGGGTGGTGACGTCATTGTGGACACAGAGATGTACAAGGGTCCATAGGGAGTTTTCTTCACTCTTTCCCTTCCTTTACTCTTATTTTTTTAAGCATTGGAGACAATGCTTATTTTTTATTTGGGGGGGGGGGGGGGGAGGTTATTTGATATTATTTGATG
>ML334981.1:0-40151 GCA_005239505.1 Nicotiana paniculata | reverse complement strand
TTATTTTTTATTTGGGGGGGGGGGGTGGAGGTTATTTGATATTATTTGATGATTCTGAGACATTTATCTTGTAATTAACTTGATACTATTTTCTTTTTCTTTCTCATTATGTATATATTCTCTCTCTTCTCTTATTATGTATATATCTTCTCTTTCTCTCTCATTATGTATATTCGTTCTGATTTCAATACTTTTTGCTTTGTATCTTCTTTATGTTTTTTCTTATTAGTTAATGTTTAGCTGTAGCTTCTTTTTGATTAAGTAGCTCATTTTTATGTTTAAGTAGATAATAAGCTTTTGGTTTTATTAATGCCACGGTTCTTTCCAAAGGTAGAAATTGTGTGAACCGGGTGACTCGTCTCAACAATGGATGGCGTGACAACCTTCTTAAGGGAATGAGTCCATTTTTGTTTAGGTAATAATACTAATAGTAATGAATAAAAAAGGCCTAATTGAGTCATACTCAAAGATTCAATCGCGCTTCATTTGGTACCAACACACTTAACTACGTGCTTAAGGTTAAAAATAAGGGTTTTGAAAGAAATAGCTCTAGTAGTGACTTTGTGACTCTTGTTTTGACTTTGGCAACCATCGAGTGGTTTAATTGAACCATAGTGATTTTCAAACTTGAATGTGGTCGTTGTCGGCCCTCAATTATATCCTATTTAACAATCCAGTTGCATGAGAGGTGAGTTTCTTTGTTGTTAGTCCAAGTACCCGTGCTAAAGGTCTAGAACTTTCCGCGAATGTGTTTCAAGGTGAAATCCTAAGTTTTCCTTGGCTTGAGAAGTGATTGTAGGCTTTCCTTGGCCCGTATGAGTTTGTTATTGCCTACCACTGATGTCATCCCTAGTCAACCTTTTCGAGTCTTTAGCCTTTCTCATTTGAAAACCATGTTACATGCCTTTACCTGTTCTATAGTGACCCTCTCTTGGCACTCGAGCTTTCCTTAAACACTCATGTGAAACAAATGGCTAAAACGTAAGTTTGGGGGAGGGACGAAGATAATTGAAAAAGGTATCAAGTCACAAAAAGGGAAAAAGAAATGATGAGAAGAAAATGCAAAGAAAAGAAAAGAACAAAAAGAAAAATGCAAAAAAGTGAATAAGTAGAAGAGTTGAAGGGATTCAAAGAAATGAAATGATCCAAAATATGGAGAAATATGAATGTAATGATCAAGAAAGAGTGATATTAAGTCTCTCTAGTCCCCCAAAGGAAAGAAAATATGTCACAACCCGGAATTCCCACTGTCGGGACCGTGATGGCGCCTAACATTACACTTGCTAGGCAAGCCAACGTTAGAGGATCATTAGACAATTCTTTTACATTTTCAGTGATTAACAAAAAATAAGCTATAACGAGTCGAAATGATCACGGAAATATATATAACAGCTTCCAATATATATACTACTATCCAGAATCTGGAGTCACAATTCACTAACTTCTAAGATTTCACTACAAGTAAATGTCTGGAAGAAATACAACTATTTTCGAAATAAAGAAACAGTAAAGTATGATGTATAGAAGGGGACGCCAGGGCCTACAGACGCCAACAGGTCTACCTTGGGTCTCCTATCAGGTGGATCGTACAGCCAACCTCACGATCAGCTCGAACCAGCTCCAAAATCTGCACACGAAGTGCAGAGTGCGTATCAGTACAACCGACCCCCTGTACTGGTAAATGCCGACCCTAACCTTGACAAAGGAGTGACGAGGCTATGGCGGGTCACTCACATTACAACCTGTACATAGTATATATAATAAAAGCAGAAAAGGGAAGACAAACTAGAAATAAGAAGCAACTTGCAAGAAATACTCTCAGAAGTAATTCAACGGCGTTCAGATACTACCAATCCTTAAAGATAAATAAGAACACCATACAACTAACTCAGTGCATGGAAAGCATAATTACATAAGTTGTTGCGGCGCGCAACCCGATCCCACCGTACATATCATTTTCTCCCTTATTTTCTCATAATAGCATAAACAACAGAATGTAAATAAAAGTGTTGCGGCATGCAACCCGATCTCACCATATCCCAGTCACAGTTCACCTTTATTCTACCAAACAATCCACCCTTATTACACATGTTGCGGAGTGCAACCCGATCCCACCGTACAACACCAATTCACCCTTATTCATCCTCAATATATCACCTTTATTCCACCTGTTGCGACGTACAACCCGATCCCACCATATTAATATCAATTACTCAGTATGTATAGTAATTTCACAATTTCAAATCACAGAACCCTTCACAATGCTTAAACTTCGAACCGAACAAATAGGAAGCTTGAACATTATGAAAGTTCACACAAATAATACTACTCAACGAGACCAATTCAAAATATACCATAAAAGTACCGATAAACCAGCTTAAGAAAATAATAGGAGATAATGAAACTACGGAATAACTACTACCATTAACAGAGGGAAACAATGTCTAACAAGTAGCAATTAGGCATGGGAATACAAGTAAAGCATGTAACAGCTAAGGCAGGGAAAGAAACAATATGAGAAGAACGGCAAAGCAACAGGCAAAAACAGATAAATTGGCGGTACATAAGTACTCGTCACCTCACATATATGCCGCTCACATGAATTTCATATAGCAAATAGGTCGAGGGTTCCTAATTCCCTCAAGTCAAGGTTAGACACAACACTTACCTCGCTCTGAAGGTCCCTCAATGGTCAACCACAACCTTTCCTCTAGAATTGGCCTCCAAACCACTCATATCTATCCACAATTGACTAAATAATATCAATTATTGCTAAAGGAATCAATTACAATGCATAAATTTTGGTTCCCAAACTTTCCCCCAATAGTCAAAAATCGACCCCGGGCCTGCCTGGTCAAAACCCGAGGTTCAGACCAAAACCCATACACCCATTCACCCCCCAGCCCGAGTATGTAATTTGTTTTGAATAATTTGACCTCAATTCGAGGTCTAAATTTCAATTATGCAAAAATCTCTAATTCTACCCAAACTCCATTTCCACCATGGAAATCCTAGATTCTAGGTTGAAAACTCATGAAATGTAATGGGTAATTGAAAAAAGTGGGTTAGAATCACTTACCAACAAATTGTGGAAGAAGAAGTCTTGGAAAAAATCGCCTATAAGGTTTTAGGTTTTGAAAATTTGAGAAGTGAACCAAAAATCCCGTCCAAAAATCATTTTGATCAGTTGTAGGTGTCGCATTTGTGACCTGGGGTTCGCAAATGCGAAGAACCTATAGCAAATGCGAAGAAAACCTCCCAAATACGAGCTTGACCCTTTTCTCAAATGCGACCATGTGATCCCAAATGCGACCATGTGATTGCAAATGCGATCACTGCCTTCCCCGTCCCAGTTCGCAAATGCGAAGATAATTTCGCAAATGCAAAAACTATAAGGCCCAGCTATTCTTTGCAAATGAGAGAAATAGCTCGCAAATGCAGAACCTGCATAGGTCGAAATTGTGATGCCTGATCTCGCAAATGCGAGATTAGAGGCTTGCACCAGATATTGCAACACTAGCCCTATTCAAAACTCATCCGAGCCCTCGGGACTCCAAACCAAACATGCACACAAGTCTAAAAATATCATACGAACTTGATTGCGCGATCAAATTGCCAAAATAACACCTAGAACTTCGAATTGAACCCCAAATCACATGAAATTTTCAAGAAAACTTTGAAATTCCTATTTTCACAACAGGACGTCTGAATCACGTCAAACCAACTCCAATTTTCATCATTTCACAGACAAGTCATAAATATAGTATTGCACCTATCCCGGGTTTCGGAACCAAAATACGGACCCGTTATCCAAAAAGTCAAACTTTGGTCAAACACTTCAAATTCATTAAGCTTTCAACTTTCAAATTTTGATATAGTCCGATATCTCGGGCTAGGAACTTCCGATTTCAATTTCGGGAATATGCACAAGCCCCAAATCACGATACAGACCCATCGGGACCGTCAAAACACGAATCCGGGTCCGTTTACAAAAGATATTGATCGAAGTCATCTCAAATGAAGTTTTTATGCAAAATTTCTTATTTTTATTAGTTTTTAACATAAATGCTTTCCAGAAAGACGCCTGGACTGTGCACGCAAAATCGCGGAAGGCTAAAACATGACTTTTAAATACTTCGGATCACAGAATTAGGTATAAATCATAAGATGACCTATCATGTCATCACAAAATGCCTCAAGGAATTGGCAAAGTGTTAGCCGAGAAATGAAAGATGGAGTGCTTAAGGAAGGTGTAACCACTTTCCCATATTGTATAAATCCCTAATCCAAAATCATTCATTACATCCCGAAAGAAGTCCTACTTGATTTTGAGTCGAGTGAGCTTGCATTAGTGGTGATCTACATGAGGGGTAAGCCTATGATACTTAAAGCCGTACTTGTGAGATTCTCTTGAGAGAGATGAGTGAACCTTTCATAAATCTTTGAATTGAGTGATAAATTCTTATGTGAGATTGACAAATGGAAAGTAGAGGAGAAAGAGTTTGGAATCCACCATGACCTACAACATAGAGCGAGATTTCTTGATGAGTAAAGTCAACTCCTCAAGCTCAAATGTCACATTAGAACTATATGTGTATGAATGTTTAACTTGTCGTCTTGTTGATAATTCATGAGTAGTGTGGGTAATTGTTGGTCCCAACTCATATGTAGATGGCTCACATTTGACTCACCGAAATGACCCTTAACTTTTAGAGGTGGGAACTAATTTATTTGCTTGAGGACAAGCAAAGACTTAAGTTTGGGGGAGTTGATAAGTGGGGATTTTGACTGCTTATTAACGCCTTTTAGCTTTAGTTTTAGTCTAAAAGCATTGAATTGTGTCCCCGAAACTAATGAAATTATGCAAAATTTCAGGAATGATGGAAGTTAATCTCCCGAGATGAAATCCGATTCAAAAAGCAGTAGTCCGAGACATAAGGCAATAAAGGGTGCAGGAGCACAAATGTGCGGTCCACAGAAGAAATTACAGACCGTAGATTTCAGATTCATTAGGCTTTCAACTTTCAAATTTCGACATAGTCTTATATCTCGAGCTAAGGACTTTCGATTTCGATTCCGAGCATATGCCCAAGTCCCAATCACTAAACGGACCCATCGGGGTGGTAAAAAATATGAATCTGGGTCCGTTTACCAAAAAAATATTGACCGAAGTCAACTCAAATAAAGTTTTTAGGCAATTTCTTATTTTTTTCAGTTTTTAACATAAAAGCTTTCCGGAAAGACGCTCGGACTGTGCATGCAAATCGAGGAAGGATAAAACATGACTTTTAACGGCTTCGAATCATAAAATTAGGTTTAAATAATAAGATGACCTATCGGGTCATCACATTCTCCACCTCTAAAACAAATGTTCGTCATCGGACGAACATAGAAAAGTACCCGAACTGGTGAATAGGTGGTGATATCTACTCCGCATGTCTGACTTTGACTCCTAAGTAGTTGCCTCGACGGGCTGACCTCTCCATTGCACTCGAACTGAAGGATAACTCCTCGACCTCAACTGACGAACCTGTCGGGCTAGAATAGCCAACGACTCTTCCTCGTAAGTCAAATCCTTGTCCAACTGGACAGAGCTAAAATCTAACACGTGGGATGGATCGCCGTGATACTTCCGGAGCATGGATACATGGAATACAAAATGAACTGCCGATAACTCCGGAGGCAACGCAAGCCTGTAAGCCACCTCTCCCACTCTCTCGAGAATCTCAAAATGTCCGATATACCGAGGGCTCATCTTGCCCTTCTTTCCAAACCTCATGACACCCTTCATGGGTGATAACCGGAGCAACACTCTCTCACCGACCATGAATGCAACATCGCGAACTCTATGGTCAGCATAACTCTTCTGCCTGGACTGAGTTGTACCCAACAACTGAGCCTCCCCTGGCTCAAACCACCCGACTTGCGACCGGCACCGCCTATCGTATAATGCATCATAGGGAACAACTGAATGCTCGACTGGTAGCTGTTGTTGTAGGCAAACTCTGCAAGGGGAAAGAACTGATCCCACGATCCTTCGAACTCTATGACACATGCGCGAAGCATATCCTCCAAGATCTTAATAGTGCACACGGACTGTCCGTCTGTCTGAGGATGAAACGCTGTGCTCAACTCAACCCGCATGCCCAACTCACGATGTACTACCCTCTAGAAATGCAAGGTGAACTGCGTACCTCAATCAGAAATTGCTGACACGAGCACACCATGAAGATAGACGATCTCGCAAATGTAAATCTCTGCCAACCGCTCCGAAGAATAGGTAACTGCCACATGGATGAAATGCGCTGACTTAGTCAGCCTGTCCACAATAACCCAAACAGCATCGAACTTCCTTTGAGTTCGTGAGAGTCCAACAATGAAATCCATAATGATACGCTCCCACTTCCACTCAGGAATCTCTATCTGCTAAAGCAAACCACCGGGTCTCTAATGCTCATACTTCACTTGTTGACCATTCAGGCACCAAGTTACATAAGAAACTATATCCTTCTTCGTCCTCCTCCACCAATAATGTTTCCGCAAGTCTTGATACATCTTGGCGGCACCCGGATGAATAGAGTACCGGAAACTGTAGGCCTCCTCAAGAATCAACTCACGAAGTCCATCAAAATTAGGTACACAAACACGACCCTACATCCTCAAAACTTTGTGATCTCCAAGAGTAACCTGCTTGGCACCACCATGCCGCACTGTGTCCCTAAGGACCAACAAATGAGGGTCGTCATACTGCCATTTTCTGATACGCTCAAACAAAGAAGACCGAGCAACTGTACAAGTTAGAACACGGCTGGGCTCTGAAATGTCCAACCTCACAAACTGATTGGCCAAAGTATGAACATCTGATGCAAGCGGCCTCTCACCGATCGGAATGAGCGCAAGGTTGCCCATACTCGTTGTCTTCCTACTCAATGCGTCGGCCACCACATTGGCCTTCCTGAGATGATACAAGATGGTGATTTCATAGTCTTTCAATAGCTCCAACCACCTCATCTGCCTCAAATTGAGATCTTTTGCTTAAACAGATACTGGAGGCTCCGATGATCCGTGAAAACCTCGCACGACACGCCATAAAGATAGTGCCTCCAAATCTTTAGTGCATGAACAATGATTGCCACCTCTAAATCATGGACAGGGTAATTCTTCTCATGAACCTTCAACTTCCGCGACGCATATGCAATCACCCTACCCTCCTGCATCAATACCGCACCGAGCCCAACACGGGATGTATCACAATATACCGTGTAAGATCCTAAACCTATTGGAAATACCAACACCAGTGTTGTAGTCAAAGTAGTCTTGAGCTTCTGAAAGCTTGAATCACACTCATCTGACCATATGAACAAGGCACCCTTCTAGGTAAACCTGGTCAACGGGGCTGCTATAGATGAAAACCCCTCCACAAATCGACGGTAATAGCCTGCCAAACCCAAAAAACTCCTGATCTCCATAGCTGAAGTGGGTCTAGGCCAGTTCTGGACTGCCTCAATCTTCTTAGGATCTAATTGAATTCCCTCTGATGATACAACGTGCCCCAAGAAAGCCACTAAATCAAACCAAAACTTGCACTTTGAAAATTTAGCATACAACTGGTTGTCTCTCAGCGTCTGAAGCATAATCCTAAGGTGCTGCTCATGGTCCTCTCGACTGCGGGAGTAGATCAAGATGTCATCAATAAACACAATCACAAAGGAGTCAAAATAAGGCTTGAACTCTTTCATCAAATCCATGAATGTTGTTGCGGCATTGGTCAACCCAAAGGACATCACTAGAAACTCATAATGCCCATACCGAGTCCGAAAAGCTGTCTTAGGGACATCGGATGCCCTAATCCTCAATTGATGGTAGCCAGATCTCAAATCAATCTTCGGAAACACCTTGGCACCCTGAAGCTGATCAAATAAGTTATCAATCCTCGGCAATGGATACTTTTTCTTGATGATGACTTTGTTCAATTGTTGATAATCTATACACATCCTCATAGATCCATCTTTCCTCTTCATGAACAATACCAGTGCACCACAGGGCGAGACACTAGGTCTAGTGAAGCCCTTATCAAGCAAATCATTCAACTGTTCTTTCTATTCCTTCAAATCTAGTGAGGCCATACAGTATAGTGGAATAGAAATGGGCTGAGTGCCTGGAGCCAAATCAATACATAAGTCAATATCCCAATCGGGTGGCATCCCCTACAAGTCTGCAGGAAATACCTCTGGAAACTCATGAACATCGGGCAAGGAATCCATAGAAGGAACCTCTGCACTAGAATCACGAACATAAGCTAAATAAGCTAGACACCCCTTCTCGACCATACGTCGAGCTTCATATAAGAGATAACCCTGCAGGTATAATGGTGAGGAGTCCCTATCCACTCTAATCAAGGCAACCCCAGCAAGGCTAAAGTCACCGTCTTGGCATGATAGCCCAATATAGCGTGATAAGGTGACATCCAATCCATACCCAATATAACATCAATCAACCATATCGAGGAGTAGAAGACCAGCACTAGTCTCAAGAATTCCAATAGTGACCACACACAAACGATAAACGTTATCTACAACAATAGCATCCCCCACAGCTGTGGACACATATACATGGGCACTCAAAGAATCACGAAGCACAACCAAATATGAAGAAAAATAAGATGACACATAGGAGCAAGTAGACCCTGGATCAAAGCATCTCTACTACAAACTAAAATAGTACCTATAATAACATCATCGGATGACTCATCCTCAAGCCTGGCTGGAAAAGCATAACATCGGGGTTGGGCCCCACAAATTTGAACCATGTCTCTGGGATGGCCTCTAATTGGCTGGCCTCCACCTCTAACGGCCTGACCTCCACCTCTAATAGTCTGGCCCCTACCTGGGGCTGTCTGACCCCTGCCTCTGGCTGACTTAGAAGGCGGTGCAGCAACTGGTGCCGAAACCATGGCACAAGAACCCTGATGTTGTAGTGGAACACCCAATAATCTCAAACAGGTCCTCCTGATATTCCTATAACCACCATACTCAAAACATCCATCTTGATACTTTGGATGTGGAAACTGAGATTGACCCGAATGGGCCGGATGGCCACGGTAATAACTCTGAATAGGAGGTGCACTGATAGGAGCTGGTGGTGCACTGTAGGCTAGCTGTCTAGAAGGAGGCACATAAGAACCACGACTCCCTGAAGCACTTTGGGATGCTTGAAGCGCTGAATGAAACAGCCTGGGAGGATGGCCTCCACCAAAAGTACCTCTGCCTCCAGATGAGGCAGCGCTGTAACCACCGGAATGACAAGGTCTCTTATAAGACCCCTGACCTCCTTGTCCAAGAACCATATCGACTCGTCGGGCGACATTGTAAGCCGCCTGAAAAGAAATATCACTCCCAGTCTCCTTAGCCATCTTCACTATAATAGGCTGAGCAAGTCCGTCAATAAACCTCCTCACCCTCTCTCTCTCTCTCTCTCTCAGTGGGAAGCAGAAGAAGATCATGACGGGCCAAATCCACAAAACGGATCTCATACTGACTAACAGTCATACTGCCCTATTGGATACGCTCGAATTGACGGCGGTGCTCCTCTCTCAAGGTGATAGGCCGAAACTTCTCTATGAAGAGCTGAGAGAACTGGTCCCAAGTAAGAGCAGGCGACCCAGCTGGTCTGGTCAATAAATAATCTCTCCACCATTTCTTGGCGGAACCAGTCATCTGAAATGCAGCAAAGTCTACCACATTAGTCTCTAATATACAATGTTCCGAAGCACCTCATGATAGGTGTCAAGATACTCCTGGGGGTCCTCTGAAGTAGCACCACTTAAGTGAGCTGGAAAGGGCTTGCTAAACCTGTCCAATCTCCACAAAGCCTCAGAAGACATGGTTGACCCATCACCAGTCTGTGCCACATTAACCGGCTGAACTACTCTGACTGGATGAGCTACTGGAGTCTGATACTGGGAGCCATATGCTCCGGAGTGTGAGTATCAGGAGTCTGGGCTCCTCCTACAGCCTGAGAGACGGCTGGTGCCATGGGAAATGCACCAGTCTAGGACATACTCTCCATAAGTCCCACCAAATGGACCAAGGCATCCTGAAGCACTAGGGTGGCAATGAACCCCTCCGGAACCTGAGCTGGCCCGGCAGGAACAGTCTGTGTTGGAACCTCCTCGTCAAACTCTACCTGAGGCTCCACCGTTGGGGCTGCTGCTCGGTCTCTGAGCTGAGCCCTGCCCCTGCCCCTGCCTCGGCCATGTCCTCGACCTCTGCCCCTCATAGAAGCTGCTACTGGAGGCTCTGGCTGCTGCTCAGCTAAAGAAATGGTACACGTTCTCACCATCTGTGAGAGAATAAGAGTAGAAGAGTTCAATAAGTATTGAGAAAACAAAAACGCACGACAGAGAAGAATAAAAGTGAAATTTGTTCCTGAACTTCATAGCCTCTAGGAGATAAGTATAGACGTCCACGTAGCGATCCTCTAGACTCCACTAAGCTTGCTCGTGAATTATGAGACCTAGGCAACCTATTGCTCTGATAATAACTTGTCACGACTCGGAATTCCCATCGTCGGGACCATGATAGAACCTAACATTACACTTTCTAGGCAAGCCAACGTTAGAGGATCATTAGCCAATTATTTTACATTTTCAGGGATTATCAATAAATAAGCTATAACAAGTCGAAATGGTCGTGAAAATATATATAATAGCTTCAAATACATATACTACTACCCAAAATTTGGAGTCACAATTCACGAACTTCTAAGATTTCACTACAAGTAAATATCTGGAAGAAATAACACTATTTTCAAAATAAAGAAACAATAAAGTATGATGTATAGAAGGGGACGCTAGGGCCTGCGGACGCCGACAGGTCTACCTTGGGTCTCCTATCAGATGGATCCTACAGCCAATCTCACGATCATCTCGGACCAGCTCCAAAATCTGCACAGGAAGTGTAGAGTGCAATATACAACCGGCCCCATGTACTGGTAAGTGCCGATCCTAACCTCGACAAAGGAGTGACGAAACTACGGCGGGTCACTCATATTACAACCTGTACACAGAATAGAAATAAGCAGTAACTTGCAAGAAATAACCATATCTCTCAAAAGTAATTCAACAGTGTTAGATACTACCAATCCTTAAAGGCAAATAAGAATATTGTACAACTAACTCAGTGCAGGGAAAGCATAAACACATAAGTTATTGCGCCGCGTAACCCGATCCCACCGTACATATCATATTCCTCCCTTATTTCTTCATAATAGCATAAACAACAAAATGTAAATAAAAGTTTTGCATCATGCAACCCGATGCCACCATATCACAATAATCACAATCACAGTTCACCCTTATTCCACCAAACAATCCACCCTTATTACACCTATTGCAGCGTGCAACCCAATCCTACCGTACAACATCAATTCGCCCTTATTCCTCCTCAATATATCACCCTTATTCCACCTATTTCGGCATGCAACCCGATCCCACCATATCAATATCAATTGCTCAGTATGTACAGAAATTTCACAATTCAAATCACAGAACCCTTCACAATACTTAAACTTCAAACCGAACAAATAGGAAGCTTGCACATTATGAAAGTTCACACAAATAATACTACTCAGCGAGACCAATTCAGAATATACAATAAAAGTATCGATAAACCAGCTTAAGACAATAGTAGGAGATAATGAAACTACGGAATAACTACTACCATCAACAGAGGGAAACGATGTCTAACAAGTAGCAGGCAGGGGAATACAAGTAAAGCATGTAAAAGTTAATGCGGGAAAAGAAACAATATGAGAAGAACGCGAAAGAAACAGGCAAAAACAGATAAATTGGTGGCGCATAAGTACTCATCACCTCACATATACGCCGCTTACATGAATTTCATATAGCAAATAGGTCAAGGGTTCCTAATTCCCTCAAGTCAAGGTTAGACACAACACTTACCTCGCTCTGAAGGTCACTCAATGCTCAACCATAGTCTTTCCTCTAGAATTCACCTCCAAACCACTCGTATCTATCCACAATTAACTCAATAATATCAATTATTGATAAAGAAATCAATTACAATGCATAAATTTAGATTAATAAAATATTCCCCCAAAAAGTCAAAAATCGACCTCGGGCCCGCTTGGTCAAAACTCGAGGTTCAGACCAAAACTATTCACCCCGAGCCCGAGTATGTAATTTGTTTTGAAATTCGACCTGCATTCGAAGTCTAAATTCCAATTATGAAAAAAATCTCTAATTCTACCCAAACCCCCAATTTTCATGATGGATATCCTAGATTCTTGGTTGAAAACTCATGAAATGTAATGGGTAATTGAAAGAAAGTGGGTTAGAATCATTTACCAACAAATTAGGAAAGAAAAAGTCTTGGAAAAATCGCCACTTGGTCAAAACCCGAGGTTCAGACCAAAACCATTCACCCCGAGCCCGAGTATGTAATTTGTTTTGAAATTCGACCTCAATTCGAGGTCTAAATTCCAATTATGAAAAAAATCCCTAATTCTGCCCAAACCCCCCATTTTCATGATGGATATCCTAGATTCTAGGTTGAAAACTCATGAAATGTAATGGGTAATTGAAACAAAGTGGATTAGAATCACTTACCAACAAATTTGGAAAGAAGAATTCTTGGAAAAATCGCCTCTAAGGTTTTAGGTTTTTAAAATTTGAGAAGTGAACCAAAAATCCCGTCCAAAAATCATTTTGATCAGTTGCAGGTGTCGCATTTGCGACCTGGGGTTCGCAAATGCAAGCCCGGCAAATGCGAACCTATCGCAAATGCATAGGTCTCCCCATTCCTGCTATCTTCACAAATGCAAAGAAATCCTCGCAAATGCGAGCCTGTCCCTTTCGCAAATGCGAGCCTGACCCTTTCGCAAATACGACCATGTGATCGCAAATGCGCTCACTGCCTTCCCCATCCCAGTTAGCAAATCCGAAGATATGTTTGCATATGCAAAAACTATAAGGCCCAGCTATTCTTCACAATGCAAGAAATAGCTCGCAAATGCGGAACTTGCAGAGGCCTGCACCAGATATTGCAACACTAGTTATGTTATAAGTCCAATTTTCACTCTGTAACCTATCTGAAACTCACACGAGCCCTCAGGGATCAAACCAAACATGCACACAAGTCTAAAAACATCATACGAACTTGCTCGCGCGATCAAATTGCCAAAATAACACCTAGAACTTCGAATTGAACCCCAAATCACATGAAATTTTCAAGAAAACTTTGAAATTCCTATTTTCACAACAGGACGTCCGAACCACGTCAAACCAACTCTATTTTTCATCATTTCACAGACAAGTCATAAATATAGTATTGCACCTATTCCGGGTTTTGGAACCAAAATACGGACCCGTTATCCAAAAAGTCAAAGCTTGATCAAACACTTCAAATTCATTAAGCTTTCAACTTTCAAATTTTGACATAGTCCGATATCTCAGGCTAGGGACTTCCGATTTCGATTTCGGGCATATGCACAAGTCCCAAATCACGATACAGACCCATCGGGACCGTCAAAACATGAATCCGGGTCTGTTTACCAAAAATATTGACCGAAGTCAACTCAAATGAAGTTTTTAGGCAAAATTTCTTATTTTTATCAGTTTTAACATAAATGCTTTCTAAAAAGACTCCCGGACTGTGCACGCAAAATTGAGGAAGGTCAAAACATAACTTTTAAATATCTCAGATCAAAAAATTAGGTTTAAATCATAAGATGACCTATCGGGTCATCACAAAATGCCTCAAGGAATTGGCAAAGTGTGAGCCGAGAAATGAAAGATGGAGTGCTTAAGGAAGGTGTAACCACTTACCCATATTGTATCAATCACTAATCCAAAATCCTTCATTACATCCCGAAATAAGTCCTACTTGATTTTGAGTCGAGTGAGCTTGTATTAGTGGTGATATTTATAAGGGGCAAGCCTATGATACTTGAAGCCGTACTTTTGAGATTCTCTTGAGAGAGATGAGTGAATATTTCATAAATCTTTGAATTGAGTGCTAAATTCTTAAGTGAGATTAGCAAATGGAAAGTAGAGGAGGAAGAGTTTGGAATTCACCATGACCTACAACATAGAGCGAGATTCGTTGATAAGTGAAGTCAACTCTTCAAGCTCAAATGTCACATTAAAACTATATGTGTATGTGTTTAACTTGTCGTCTTGTTGATAATTTATGAGTAGTGTGGGTAATTGTTGGTCCCAACTCATGTGTAGATGGCTCACATTTGACTCGCCGAAATGACCCATAACTTTTGGAGGTGGGAACTAATTTATTTGCTTGAGGACAAGCTAAGACTTAGTTTGGGGGAGTTGATAAATGGGGGTTTTGACTGCTTATTAACGCCTTTTAGCTTTAGTTTTAGTCTAAAAGCATTGAATTGTGTTCCTGAAACTAATGAAATTATGCAAAATTATAGGAATGATGGAAGTTAATCTCCCGAGATTAAATCTGACTCAAAAAGGAGTAGTCCGAGACACAAGGCAATAAAAGGTGCAGGAGCACAACTGTGCGGTCCGCAGAACAAATTACGGATCATAGATTTCCATCTATGGCCGCAAACAAAGAAGGAAACTTTCGTAGACAATTGCACAAATTGCGGACCACACATAAATTGTGCGGCCGCAGAAGAATGCCTTGGGGTCGCAGTCCTAATTCTGCTGACCACAGAAGAGTTGCCTTGCAGTTGCAGTTCAGAAATGTGCGGCTGTAGACCTCCTGTTCCTGACAGATGAAGACATTTGCGGACCGCACATGGAATTGTGTGGCCGCAGAACCTCTCGAGGGGTTTTTTTGTCGGAGATTTTCAGCCTTGTATAAATATAAGAGTTTCACAAAATTAGGTCAAGTTTTGAATATCTGAAGTAATATAGTTGTTTTTCTTTGCCTCTTTAGGAAATCTTAGCTTATTTTGATGTTTTAACATTAGATTTCTTTATTTTAATCTTTCAATATGAGTTTAATTAGCTTTTCTTCTTTGTTTTCTTCTGCACCCACTATGAGTAGCTAGATTTTTTACTTGGGTTGTGACCCAACTCGAGTGTGTCAACCTTATGGGTGATTAATTTTATGCTTATTTATGATTGGGTGTTTATTATTTAGCTTAGTTCATGCTTCATTTGTGGAATTGATGTTGCAAACATTGGTTTGTGCCTATTTGACTTAGTCTCTTCTTTAGAAAGAGCGACGTAGTCTAGGTTAACTTAGCTAATAAGGAATTGGATCAACTGAGAGGTTGATTAACCCAATTAAAGGGTTCAACCTAGATATAGTAACAACCCGACTTGAGCTCTTATCAACTGCTTTCGTTGATACCCATTTGGTCTTGAGAAACCCAAATTGGGAAAAATCACCCTCTGACCGAGAGGTATTAAGTGGGTAGCATAGAGTTGGGAGCTATAATACACCCCAATCACCAAAACGAGCATAAAAGTCTTTATCTCATTAGGCAAACACCTAGGTAATGTTCACAGCCCTAGGCCTTTTATATATTTGGAAAACCCTCAAAAACAATTATCTCTAGTCTTATATCCTTAATTTGCATTATTTAGATTAATACTAGATATAGAAAAAAAATATCCTATTGTGGAAGTGCAATCTAGATACTTCACTTGCTCATTCCGAATATATAGTCCTAACTCCCATCTTAGCTCCCTCTGGATTCAATCCCAACTCTTTGTGGGGTTTTATTATTGCATACGACCGTGTTATACCTTTTGTGAGATGTGCATTTGGACATGATCAAATGGCCCAATCGTATAAGAATAGTGTTGCAGAATACTGCCGAGGCGAATGGACCGGTCACATAAGAGTAACTTACAACACTGCCGAGGCAAATGAGTCGATCCCATAAGAATAGAGAAACTCTCCCACTCGCGAAAATACATGCGAGTTAAGACGACGTGGAACTACCGTTCAATAACATTTCACAATTTTCAAGGTAAGAGGCTTGATTTATAGTCTCAATCTCATACGTAAATTAATGAAATCAAACAAACAAGATTAATTCTAATAGCACATTTAAAACATGATGGGAATCTAAGTCTACCCGGATATAAGCATGAATCTAGCTACGTACGGACTCTCGTCACCTCGTGGGTATGTAGATCCCACAACAAGTAGCACACAATAATTAATACACTTATAAGGATAATTCCCTCTCACAAGATTAGGCAAGAGACTTACCTCGCTCCCAAGCTCACTACTCCGCTCTTAAACCTCACTAGAAGTCCCCAAACGACGTCGAGAAATTCGAAGCTAGTAAAAAATCGTACAAACTAATCAATATATGCTCAAAAGTTCATAATTCATCTATTAGAGTTATTTCCCAACCCAATTCGGAAAGTCCATAAAAGTCACCATCGAGCCCATGTGCACGGATTCCAGAATTTTTCGAAGATAAAAATTATCCATGACGTTACGAACTCAAATATATAATTTATTCTCAATTCCATGATCAATTTCGTGGTCAAATTCCATTTTTATCAAACCCTAGTTTTCCAACAGAATCCCACAATTTCACTAATTTCTATATTAAATTCAACCTATAATCCATGTATTAAACTCATAGTTGGTAGAAATCGCTTACCTTGTGATGTTGATGAAAATCCCCCATAAGAGTGCTCTCAAATTCATCCAAGACCAAGTGAAAATGAGAGAAAAGAGAGTTAAGTCCCGTATTAAAAATCATGTCCTAGTCTCCCTTATTTGCGATCGCGGGAGGTCCCTCGCGATCGCGAAGACCAAGTGCCCAGCTGACCAAATTTAACCTTCGCATTCGCGACCTCGTGGTCGCGTTCGTGATAAACCATCTCCCAGCCTTCCACATTAGTGAAGGACAAATTCCTTCCAGCCCTGTTCAGTTTCCCCCTTCTTCGTTTTCATGAAGTTGTCTACGCGTTCGCAAAGAAGGACTAGATCCTCCTTCGCGTTCGCGAAGAGTAAAACCCAGTCCTCCCTGTTGATACCCAATTTTTCCATATATATTTTGTAAATATATATATACTTTCAAAATAGTGCATGAGTACCAACCAACACTTTTCCATAATTTTTAAATATTTCTAAATAAATTTATTCCCATGTTTTATTATATAAATAATAATTAATTGCATCACAAATAATTTTTATGATGATTTTATCATCTAATTTCATCATTTATATCCATACTAAGCTTTAAATATTTTGGTACATTTATTATCATTACATCTGCATTTTTAGGCTAAAATTGCATATTTTGGAATAATAGCCCATATGTATGCATAACTACATTATTTATACAGAAAATGACTTTTTATATTTTTATAATGTTAAATAATTATTTTAAATCATTTCTTATGTACAAGAGATATTTTGTTATTTATTAATTATTTATTTGCTAAAATGGGTATTTAAAATCTAGCCCCTAAAATTTCCATTTCCGGATTTAACCCAACAACCTTACTAGCCCAATACCCCTAGACCAAGACCTATTATCCCAATACCCATACCCATTTAAACACTCGACCCAGGACCCTTCTAATCGTGACCGTTGATCTCTAAAGATCAACGGTCCATATCTAATTCCCCCTTCTTAACTATATCAAACCCCAACCCTAACTCATTTACCTCTTCACCCCCTCCCTTAAACTCTCAGACTCCCCTTCTCTCTCTGTCAAACCCTAGCGCCATCACTCCCCAATCCTCTCTGATTTCGGCTCAAACATGGAATCAATCCATGATTTGCTTACCTATTTTGTAATATTCTGCCCTTATACGCATGTTGTTGACATCACTTGGTTCTTGCCCTATTTTTGGCAAGAACTACCTCAATAACGGGTAGATTCACCCTAATTTTGTGAAGATCTGGATGATCTTTCGTATCTATACATGCTATATTGAACGGTCCTTGTATTTTGGCCTGATTCAAGGCATCAGTCTCAACTAGGGTTTGAGATCTTTCCTTATTCTTTACTGATTTCTGATTGACTTTCCTTTCTTGTATTTGACTGATATTTTCCTTATTTCTATTTGATCTACCGTGTTCCTTTATTTTTTACTTTATTTCTCACTAAATCTGATTTTAATCGTTCTTTGTATGATATTTTCATTATTCTCTATTGTATCCCCTCATTTTAAGTGTTACTTGCATGATTACATTCTCGGATTCTCAGTTAGTTTACTGAACTCCCTCGTTTATGTATTATTTGCCCTAAAAATCAGACTCTAATTAATTATGTGTTTAATACTTACCATGTTTTCTGTTTATACTATAATACTATATAAACCTCTCCCCTCTCCCCTTTTACACAGGCTCGAATCATTATACTCTCACTAAGGAACTTAGGGGCTTGGTTTTGTATTCTCTTTTCCCTCTCTCATTTATTTCTGGTCTTGGTCGGCTGAAATCCAAGGCCAAATAATTATGCGCTCTCGACTACTGTGGTGTATTTCTTGTTTTCTTGCTAATTGGTGAGTGACTATCCCTTTGTCATTTTACTGCTATGAACCGTTTGTGAGCCAGCATGTTTAAAGTCCATTATGAGCATGACTCTGCCAGTTTCATGTTTATGTGATTTCCTTTAGTTCTATAATTGACGTTATTACTTCCAAGACTATTTATATTGAATAACATGAATCCTCTAAGGAATTAGCTTAATGTATTTTAACTTGTATCATATATGATGTTTTACTAGTTCTGAACTTGTCCTAAACTTAGCATCTTTAGGTTAATACTAGTATCTTCATCATCTAATCAGTTCGGAATCTTTACAAACTTGTATCATTATGTCTTGGTTGTATTAAGTCTTTTTTCTGTCATTCATGTCCTTTGATAACTTGTCTGTTGGTGTGTCTTGCATTCATTGGATTCCACATGATTACTTGACTTTTGCCTTAATACCATGTCTCAATGTTTTCCTGTGATTAGACAAAGTTGTCCTAAACGTTAGCATGTATACTTAGCTTAATTAGGCCTTTCAGATTTTAACTTATTGAAACTGTATATTTGAGTATGAATAACTTTGCAAATCTTGCCAATTTGTCTTCTTAGTGCCATTCTGCCTACATATTCTGTGTTTTAAACTCTGTGATGATGGATTTTCTAAACTCAAACATGTTCTAAAATATGTCCTTTACCATTGTCTCTTTTTGTATATTGCTACCTCAAACTCCTATTCTTAGTTCCTTAGATTTTATCCTTAACCTCCTTAGTGTGAGCACTGCTCGGGGTCCATGTGAGACCCTTGTGAACTCTGACACACTCGGGTTTGGTTCCTAATCTCTTTTGAATTATTTCTGAGCATTTGGTTCTCTAGTGTGAGCATTGCTGTGGATCCCCTGAGGCCCTTGGGAACTTTGACACACTGAAAACTTGGTTCCAATGTACTATGAATCCATATGATGTGTTGTTGTTATGGTGGAAGGCCTGGTTCCCGATTTTATTTGGGCCTATGAAGGCTCCCTATAGTGTAACCGTTACCATTATGTGATTCATTTGATATTCTAGGTTGTAATAACTCTGTAATAACAGATTTGGGGGATATTTAGTGAAGCTAGAGGGTTTTACTTATATCTTTTTGTTAAAACTGGGTAGAAATCCTTTCTATAGGATTTAGTTACGCTGATCAAACTATGTGAATACTATGTTGTGTTTAGAAATCCTACCTATAGGACTTTCATGATCATTTTTATTCTGTGTTTTTACATTTGCATACTAGAGATCCTGCTTATAGGACTTTCATTTAATTTTGTACATTAGAAATCCTGTTCATAGGATCTATACATGTTTTCAACAAATGTGCATTAGCAATCATGCCTATAGGACTTTGTTGTGTGAGATAATTATCTTTCCTGGCAATCTGTTTAAATTCTGCCTTTATACGGTTAATAGATATCATGCCTATAGGACTAAAATCAGTTTCAAACTTAGAAATCCTGCCTATAGGGTTTAAATCAATCCTGCAATAGGTATCATCCCTATACGACTAAAATCAGCATTTAGAAATCATGCATATAAGGTTTAAGTCAATTGAGCAATTAGAAAGCATGTCTATAGGATTGAAAAAGAATAAATTCTATCTCTATAGATTAAAATCCGTGCTACACCTAGAAATTCTATCTATAGGCCTGTAATTAATAAGCTCGTAGAAATCATGCTTATAGGATCTTTTTGGTCAATTATGAATCCATTCACTACTGCCAATCACTTAGGCAATATATCTGTAGGACTTAATAATGATCATGGGGTTATAATTGTGACATATTACTGCCTGAAGTGCCCAGGTTCATCATGAATAAAATCAGTAGGCAAACAAACAGGTCTTAATGCCCGCCTTAATAAAACTGTCTCTGCATTCTGTTTTCCCACATAGATATCTTGCCTATAGGATTCTAAATTTAATAAAGTTTGTTGATTCAATTGCGTGCTTTTTGTTGTCTATGTGTGGAGGTCAATGTGAGCCCATAATTGTTCCTTATCTGAAAGTCCTATTTGTTATTGTTTGTCGCCTAGATTTTACATTTTAGTAATATAGGTTGGTCTAGAACTACCCCCAAATAGAGGTCCTAATACCTCCAAGGCCATAGGTAAGGGACGGGTAGTGCCACGTATAAGGAACGAGCTAGAAACTGCTAGAACGCTTAAGTAACAAAAGATAGTAATTTCGTAGTAAGGAGATGATAGCCCATGCGTTAACACTATGAGTAACACCCCGACTTGAGGNCATACTCCTGCTTAAAATAAATTGAATATCGTGTTTTTCCAAGTCTCTTTATCCCTTTTTTAGACTAATTCACTTAATTTAAGTTCGGTCGGGACCCACCGTTGTGGACCTCGAGGGGTGCCTAACACCTTACCCTCAAGGTAATTTGAGCCCTTACCCGATCTCTGGTGATGTAAATTGGTTAATTGAGTTAATTGCTCTAGGTGCCCTAATTCACCTTAATCTGTTAGGTGGCAACTCATCCAATTCCTTAAACCCATCCCGAAAAGGATTTTGTCCCAAAACGTCGAAACCCGATTTCGTGAGCAAAAAGGGGCGCGACAGCATGGCGACTCTACTGGGTATATTTTTAGGCTCTTACCATAGTGAACCTGATTTTTGTGAATTAGTCTTTAAGCATGCCTTTATTATTCCGTCAATACTTGCATACCTTTTCCCCTTCCCACTTTATGTGAGTTTATTTGCCTATTTTCAGTCATTTATGATTTCTCTTTCTTGTTTTATTACTCTTTACTATGGAAACTGACTTGTCTCTTTGTTTTCTCTCTTAAATGCCTTTACAATTATTAAATATTGTATTTATCTTCTTTTTTTCATCGTGCAAATACGTGACAACGTGCTATGTTTTGTTGCATCAATCATGCTCAACATCATATTCCACTCGTGCGTAATCAATACCATAGCAACGCTTGATGAATGTATGCGCTCTTCCTATAGCACCCTATTTGAATTTGGAAAGTCTTATTTGCGGTAAAACTAGTCGATCAGCGGTGCAGTCGACGGTTTCGTGCCTTTCCCCCTCAAGTTATCCGCTTGAGGGTACCAGTCTTGAGCTCTATGGAAAACTTACTCTGATTATAATTGTACATGCATCATAGTCAAATCTAGCCTGGGTTAATATGTTGTCCACATAATAACCCTTTAAGAAAAGCCTTGTCCAAAGTCCACCGAGGTTTCCATAATCCCAACGGACGCAACCATGATCCGTGCATTAATTTGGAGAAATAAGTGCCAATATGCTAATCGTTAATGTATAAATAGTTGAATCCAGAGGGGAAAGGGTCTAACCTTATTTGTTTTGCAGAAAATGAGGCACGAAGTCCCCAGGTTCCGCATGGTCCGTAACATACCACCATTGTTGCTATATTGTTGGGAAGACCTCCCATCAAGCGATAAAAACCATGTGAAAAGAGTCCTTGGAAACCTACCTTCCTTATTAGACATCCAACCAAACCACATGTTGATCGAAGTTGCTACTATGATATGGGACGGAGAAAGGGTCGTATTCCGTTTTGGCAACATAGAAATGACCCCTCTTTTGGAGGAAATAGGAGGATTCGCTGGACTACCTTGGGACAGTCCTGGTCTATTGGTGCCAGAAAATTGCACTCCCTGAGGGTTTCTAAAAATGATACGTTTGAAAAAGAATGATGACCTGGTGTGTCTGAAGAAGTCCTATATACCCTTAGACTTCCTTTATGAATGATACAGTCAGAACAAATCTTACCGTATCTTTCATGACGAATTCTCCATCACTTCCTTGGGTTGGATTCATCGCAGGGTTTTCGTGTTTATCGTCTGCTTCTTGGGTATGATAGTGTTTCCAAGCAAAAAGGACAGAATTCACACCAGACTGGCCATGGTAACCAAATCCTTAATGGGGGGAATCGAGGGACAAACATATACTATTGTACCTATGATTATAACTTGTGTCACCATCAGAGAAAGAAGAATACACTCAGTTCCTGAAAGAATATGAGGATGTCTTTGCATGGTCATACGATGATATGACAGGGTTGAGCACATCCATAGTGTCTCACAAGTTACCTACAAATCCAATGTGTGCGCCAGTGAAGCAGAAACTCAGGAAATTCAAGCCAGACATGAGCCTGAAAATCAAGGAGAAAGTCACCAAGCAGATCAAAGCCAAGGTCCTCAGAGTAGTTGAACACCCAACTTGGCTTGACAACATTGTACCTTTCAAAGAAATATGGGAACATCAGAGTTTGTGTTGATTATCGGGATCTAAACAGAGCAAGTCCCAAGGATGATTTCCCGTTACCAAATATACACATTTTGATCGACAATTGTGCCAAGCATGAACTCCAGTCCTTTGTAGATTTCTTCGTAGGTTACCATCAGATTTGGATGGAAGAAGAAGATGCAGAGAAAACAGCCTTCATTACACCATAATGAGTGTATTGTTACAAAATGATGTCGTTCGGTCTAAAGAATGATGGGGTCATAAAGAAATAGAAGTATATGTTGACGTCGTTATCATCAAATCCAAGAGGGCTACAGATCACATAGAAGATTTGAGGAAATTCTTTGACCGGCTGCGGAAGTACAATCTAAAGTTAAATCCCGCAAAGTGCATTCGAGGTTCCTACCGGAAAATTGTTAGGATTCATCGTCAGTCACCGAGGAATAGAGTTGGACCCGTCAAAGTTTAAAGCCATCCAGGAATTACCACCACCAAAAAGAAAGAAGGATGTGATGAGTTTCTTGGGACGCCTCAACTACATTAGCCATTTCATAGCACAGTCCACAATAATATGTGAGCCGATTTTCAAAATGCTGAAAAAGGATGCCGCAACCAGTTGGACCGAGGATTGTCAAAAGGCTTTTGAAAAAATCAAGGAATACTTGTCCACACCACCAGTCTTAGTCCCTCCAAATCCTGGTAGACCACTACTACTCTACCTTGCAGTGTTAGACGGAGCCTTCAGTTGTGTTCTGGGACAACATGACGAGACGGGAAGAAAGGAACGGGCCATATACTACTTAAGCAAGAAGTTCACTCCTTATGAAGCACGATACTCTCTGCTGGAACGCACTTGTTGCGCTTTAACCTGGATAGCTCAGAAGCTAAGGCACTACTTCTGTGCCTATACTACATATCTCATATCAAGGATGTATCCCCTAAAGTACATCTTTCAGAAACCCATGCCTACTGGGAAGCTGGCCAAGTTGCAAATCTTGCTGAGTGAGTTCGACATTATCTATGTAACTCAGAAAGCGGTCAAGGGACAAGCATTAGCAGATCATCTTGCTGAAAATACTGTAGGAGGAGAATACGAACCCCTAAAAATGTATTTTCCTGATGAGGAGGTATCATTCGTAGGAGAAGATATTGTTGAAGCCTACGACGGTTGGAGAATATTTTTTGTCGGAGCTGCAAATTTTAAAAGAGTAGGTATCGGAGTCGTCTTGGTATCAGAAACCGGTCAGCATTATTCGGTGTCTGCAAAACTCAGATTCCCATGCACTAACAACATGGCGGAATATGAAGCCTGCATATTATGGCTCAACCTGGTTGTTGATATGAATATTCAGGAATTGCTAGTAATCAGCGATTCAAACTTGCTAGTACATCAAGTACAAGGAGAATGAGCTACCAAGAATTCCAAAATACTTCCATATCTGCATCATGTACAAGAAATGAAGAAGAGGTTCACAAAGATAGAATTCTGGCATGTCACCAGAATTCAGAATGAATTCGCAAACGCATTGGCCACCTTATCATCAATGATAAAACATCCAGACAAGAATTTCATCGATCCCATTTCGGTGAGGATCCATAATCAGCCAGCATATTGTGCTCATGTTGAAGAAGAAACGGACAGATACCCCTGGTTCCACGACATCAAAGAATATTTGACAAAAGGAGAATACCCAGAACATGTAAACCATATTCAGAAATGCACCCTTCGGAGATTGTCCAATCACTTCTTCCAAAGCGGAAGAACCCTGTACAGGATGACTCCCGATCTGGGACTGTTAAGGTGTGTTGATGCAAAAGAAGCTTCCAAATTGCTCGAGGAGATACATGCCGGAACCTGCAACCCACATATGAATGGTTGTCTTGGCCAAAAAAATAATCAGGGCCGGATACTTTTGGATGACCATGGAAACAGACTGCATACGATACGTTCAGAAATGCTACCAATGCCAGATACATGCAGACATGATACGAGTGCCACCGAACGAGCTTAATGCAACAAGCTCACCTTGGCCTTTTTATGCCTGGGGAATGGATGTCATCGGCCCAATTGAGCCCACCGCTTCAAAACGGGCATCGATTCATTTTAGTGCCCATCGACTACTTCACTAAATGGGTTGAAGCTGCATCTTACAAAGCGGTAACCAAGAAAGTCGTTGCGAATTTCATCAGAGATCGGATTGTGTTGATTTGGGGTCCAGAGTCCATCATCACTGACAATGCCTCCAATCTCAATAGCAATCTGATGAAAGCCATGTGTGAAACTTTTAAAATCAAGCACAAGAATTCCACAGCATACAGGACTCAAATGAATGGAGCCGTGGAGTCCGCCAACAAAAACATCAAGAAGATACTAAGGAAAATGGTAGAGAATCACAAGCAATGGCACGAGAAATTACCATTCGCCTTAGTAGGATACCATACAATACTCCGCACATCAACCGGGGAAACTTCCTATCTGTTGGTTTATGGTACCAAAGTTGTCATTCCCGCCGAGGTAGAAATTCCTTCTTTAAGAATCATACAAGAAGCCGAACTCAACGATGCAGAATGGATAAGGAACCGCTATGAGCAATTATCCCTCATAGACGGAAAGAGGATGAATGCAGTGTGTCACGGCCAGCTTTATCATAATAGAATGTCTAGGGCTTTCAACAAAGGGGTCAAACCAAGACAATTCACGTCGGGGCAGCTGGTACTAAAACAGATCTTTCCACATCAAGATGAGGCCAAAGGGAAATTCTCCCCCAACTGGCAAGGTCCTTAAATGGTTCACAGAGTATTAACAGGAGGAGCGCTCATACTCGCAGAGATGGACGGAGAAATCTGACCAAAGCCTATCAATTCAGATGCAGTCAAAAGATACTATGTGTAAACCACCTTATGCTTCTTCATATGATGTAAATTGAACTACGCTCAACCTGATTCCCGTTTAAGAGGGGATACGTAGGCAGACCTGTGGGTTCAGTCACAATTCAATAAAATTTCCATTTTTTCCACAATCAGAAACTGGGGAAGAATTTTTGAGGAGGACCCTCAAAATTCTGAAGTAAGTTCAGACAAATGCAGCATACGGAACGGTCAGAAAGTTCATCTAGTTAACTGGGGCAGAATTTTGAGAAGGACCCTCAAAATTCTACGGCAGAGGAAGTCGCAATGTCTCTAATTATGTCACAGTTACTAGTTCATCCAACTAATTTCTAAACTGCATATCACTATGTCTTTGAAAACCATACACGCATGCTTTCGGAAAGAAAACTTTACTTTTAGCCAAATTCTACCCCTGACAACTTGAGTAGGATCCTCATACATAACGGAGCAGATCAAGCAAGCAAAAGGCACAAACCAACCTCCCTTGCAAAACTCACAAATTTTTCTTTGGATGCAGGAATATGTCATCATCATAAGCATCATCACAACAACACAATTGCTATACATAAAACACATTGTCAGCTAAGAATACTTCACTCTTACTCTTACATTCGCATGAGGCTAAGCCCTTCCTCCCATTGCATAAGGCTAAGCATTGCCTTCTCTTTGCATGAGACTAAGCTCTGTCTCAATTCCTGCATGAGTCTAAGCCCTGCCTCCTCAATTGCATAAGGCTAAGAATTGACTTCTCTTTGCATGAGACTAAGCTCTGTGTCAATTCCTTCATGAGGCTAAGCATTGCCTTCTCTTTGCATGAGACTAAGCTCTGTCTCAATTCCTGCATGAGGTTAAGCCATGCCTCCTCAATTTCATAAGGCTAAGCATTTCCTTCTCTTTGCATGAGACTAAGCTCTGTTTCAATTCCTGCATGAGGCTAAGCCCTGCCTCCTCAATTGCATAAGGCTAAGCGTTACCTTCTCTTTGCATGAGACTAAGCACTGTCTCAATTCCAGCGCATAAGTGTTGCTCTATTCGACACTTTGCATTACTCTTTTCTCTCGGGGCTAAACTCTGCCCAGAAACTCAACATACGACTAAGCTTTGTCTTGTTATTACCTCTAGCATCATGTCTCTGCACCTCATGGGCTGAAATATAGCCAACCTTGTCTGAAGGCGTCATAGTCTGAAAGCATAATCCTCATAGACATAAGACATTATTCCATGGCCTGAGGATCCCTCAAATTTTCACATCATTATTCAAAGGCGTCATGGTTCGGAGGAACCATCTTCATGGCCCGAGAATATCATTTCATGGCCTGCGAATCCCTTACCATACAATTCATGGCCCCGGACACATGGTCTAAGGACATCATCCCCCCCCCCCCTCATCCAAAGACAATCTCCATGGTCCAAAGGGAATTTTTGTCGTGTTTAAATTTACAAATTCTATACATATTGTATTTTGAGTTTGCAGGCAGTCTCAGGAGCAACCGTTCTCCTAACAGGAGAAATCTTCGCTCTGGTTTCCATTCAACATTCATATCCCTTAAATTGTTTCAAGCGTAACCGATCATCATCAATACCCAGTCTCATTTATCCGTAACCGATTTTCAAATCCCAATTGATCCTATTCAGAACACCTTGTCCGTTCTTGCAACAACTCCATTGGCTTACTCCACTGTTGGATCCAAAACTAAGCACAACCTGATTCCTGTAAAACCAGAGATATGTAGGCAGCTCAAAAACCGGAGAGCGACCTATATCTTTCAAATCGCCCTATTCGGTCAAAATTGGTCATCATGTCTTTACCCGACAACTCTTTCATCCTTCCCGGGTAAAGAGGGGCAGTTTTGATACACAATTTTTTTCATATATATTTTGTAAATACATATGTACTTTCAAAATAGTGCATGAGCACCAACCAGCATTTTTCCATAATTTGTAAAGATTTTTAAATCTATTTATTGCCATATTTTATTATATAAATAATCATCAATTGCATCATAAATAATTTTTATGAGGATTTCATCATATAATTTCATTATTTATATCCATACTAAGCTTTAAATATTTTGGTACATTTATTATAATTACATCTGCATTTTTAGGCTAAAATTGCATATTTTGCAATAATAGCCCATATGTATGCATAATTACATTATTTATACAGAAAATGACTTTTAATATTTTTATAATGTTAAGTAATTATTTAAATCAGTTTTTATGCACAAGTGATATTTTTTTTATTTATTAGTTAGTTTTATAAATTATTTATTTGTTAAAATGGGTATTTAAAATCTAGCCCCTAAAATTCTCATTTCCGGATTTAACCCAACCACTAGCCCAAGACCTATTAGCCCAATCCCCATATTCATTTAAAACACCCGACCCAGGACCCTTCTAATCGCTATCATTGATCTCTAAAGATCAACGGTCCATATCTAATTCCCCCTTCTTAACTATACCAAACCCCAACCCTAAATCATTTACCTCTTCACCCGCCGCCCTTAAACTCTCATACTCCCCCTCTGTTTCTGTCAAACCCTAGCTCCATCACTCCCCAATCCTCTCGGATTCCAGCTCAAACATGGAATCAATCCATGATTTGCTTACCTATTTTGTAATATTCTGCCCTTATATGCATGTTGTTGACATCACTTGGTTCTTGCCCTATTTTTGGCAAGAACTACCTCAATAACGGGTAGATTCACCCTGATTTTCTGAAGATCTGGACGATCTTCCGTATCTATACATGCTATATTGAATGGTCCTTGTATTTGGCCTGATTCAAGGCATCAGTCTCAACTAGGGTTTGAGATCTTTCCTTATTCTTTACTGACATCTGATTGACTCTTTCCTTTCTCGTATTTGACTGATACTCTCCTTATTTCTCTGTTAGTTTATTGAACTCCCTCGTTTATGTATTATTTGCCCTAAAAATTAGACTCTAATTGATTCTATGTTTATATACTTACCATGTTTCCTATTTATACTATAATACTATATAAACCCCTCCCCTCTCCACTTTTAGACAGAGTCGAATCATTATATTTCTCACTAAGGAACTTAGGGGCTTGGTTCTATATTCTCTTTGCCCTCTCTCATTTATTTCTGGTCTTGGCCGGCTGAAAGCCAAGGCCAAATAATTCTAGGCTCTCGACCACTGTGGTGTATTTCTTATTTTCTTGCCTAACTGGTGAGTGACTATCCCTTTGTCATTTTACTTCTATGAACCGTTTGTGAGCCAGCATGTTTAAAGTCCATTACGAACATGACTCTGTCAGTTTCATGTTTATGTGGTTTCCTTTAGTTCTATGAATGACATTATTAGTTCTGATACTGTTTATATTGATTTAACATGAATCCTCTTCGGGATTAGCTTAATATCTTTTAACTTGTTTCATATATGTTGTTTTGCTAGTTCTGAACTTGTCCTAAACTTAGCATCTTTAGGTTAATACTAGTATGTTCATCAGCTAATCAGTCTGGAATCTTTACAAACTTGTATTATTATGTCTTGGTTGTATTAAGTCCATTTTCTGTCATTCATGTCCTTTGATAACTTGTCTGCTAGTGTGTCTTGCATTCCTTGGATTCCACATGATTACTTGACTTTTCCCTTAATACTATGTCTCAATGTTTTCCTGTGATTAGACAAAGCTGTCCTAAATGTTAGCATGTATGCTTAGCTTAATTAGGCCTTTCAGATTTTAACTTATTAAAAATGTATACTTGAGCATGAACAACTTCGCAAATCTTGCCAATTTGTCTTCTTAGTGCAATTCTGCCTACATTTTCTGCGTTTTAAACTCTGTGATAATGGATTTTCTAAACTCAAACATGTTTTAAAATCTGTCCTTTTTTATTGTCTCTTTTTGTATACTGCTACCTCAAACTCCTATTCTTAGGTCATTAGGTTCTATCCTTAATCTCCTCAGTGTGAGCATTGCTCGGGGTCCATGTGAGACCCTTGTGAACTCTGACACACACTAGGGTTTGGTTCCTAATCTCTTTTGAATTATTTCTGAGCATTTGGTTCTCTAGTGTGAGCATTTCCATGGGTCCCCTGAGGCCCTTGGGAACTTTGACACACTGGAAACCTGGTTCCAATGTACTACGAATCCCTATGTTGTGTTGTTGTTATGGTGGAAGGCCTGGTTCCCGGGTTTATTTGGGCCTATGNATTTAGTGAAGCTGGGGGGGGGGGGTTTACTTATATCTTTTTGTTAAAACTAGGTAGAAATCCTTCCTATAGGATTTAATTACGCTGATCAAACTATGTGAATACTATGTTGTGTTTAGAAATCCTTCCTATAGGACTTTCATGATCATTTTGATTCTGTGTTTATACATTTTCATACTAGAGATCCTGCTTATAGGACTTTCGTTTAATTCTGTACATTAGAAATCATGTTCATAGGATCTATACATGTTTTCAACAAATGTGCATTAGCAATCATGCCTATAGGACTTTGTTGAGTGAGATAATTATCTTTCCTGGAAATTTGTTTAAATTCTGCCTTTATACGGTTAATAGATATCATGCATATAGGACTAAAATCAGTTTCAAACTTAGAAATCCTGCCTATAGGGTTTAAATCAATCATGTTATAGATAGCATGCCTATAGGACTAAAATCAGTTTCAAACTTAGAAATCCTGCCTATAGGGTTTAAATCAATCATGTTATAGATAGCATGCCTATAGGACTAAAATCAGCATTTAGAAATCATGCCTATAGGGTTTAAATCAATTCAGCATTTAGAAATCTTGCCTATACGGTTTAAGTCAATTCAGCAATTAGAAAGCATGTCTATAGGATTGAAAAAGAATAAAACTTATCTCTATTGATTAAAATTCGTGCTACACCTAGAAATCCTGTCTATAGGCCTGTAATTAATAAGCTCGTAGAATTCATGCCTATAGGATCCTGTTGGTCGATTCTGAATCCATCGCTACTGCCAATCACTTAGGCAATATATCTGTAGGACTTAATAATGATCCTGGGGTTATAATTGTGACATATTACTGCCTGAAGTGCCCAGGTTCATCATGAATAAAATCAGTAGGCAAACAAACAGGTCTTAATGCTCGCCTTAATAAAACTTTCTTTGTATTCTGTTTTCCCACATAGATATCTTGCCTATAGGATTTTAAAGTTAATAAAGTTTGTTGATTCAATTGCGTGCTTTTTGTTGTCTATGTGTGGAGGTCAATGTGAGCCCATACTTGTTCCTTATCTGAAAGTCCTATTTGTTATTATTTGTCGCCTAGATTTTACATTTTAGTAATATATGTTGGTCTAGAACTACCCCCAAATAGAGGTCCTAATACCTCCAAGCCCATAGGCAAGGGACGGGTAGTGCACGCATAAGGAACGAGCTAGAAACTGCTAGAACACTTAAGTAACAACTTAAAAGATAGTAATTGGGTAGTAAGGAGATGATAGCTTATGCGTTAATACTATGAATAACANCCCCCCCCCCCATACTCCTGCTTAAAATAGATTGAATAACGTGTTTTTCCAAGTCGCTTTCTCCCCTTTTTAGACTAATTCGCTTAATTTAAGTTCGGCCGGGACCCACCGTTGTGGACCTCGAGGGGTGCCTAACACCTTCCCCTAAAGGTAATTTGATCCCTTACCCAATCTCTGGTGTTGTAAACTGGTTAATTGAGTTAATTTCTCTAGGTTCCCTAACGCACCTTAATCCGTTAGGTGGCAACTCTTCCAATTCCTTAAACCCATCCCAAAAAGGAGTTTGTCCTAAAACGTCGAAACCCGATTTCGCGAGAAAAAGGGGGCGCGATGCCCTCCAGGCTTCTTCGTGATCGAGGGAGAACCTTCGCAATCGCGAAGCACACCAGCACATCAGCAAATTTCAGCCAACTTAACTTTGCTCTGGGTGATCCGAAAAACACCCGAGCCATCCGAAACCCCGTCCAAAACATACCAACAAGTCCATATGCATACTACGCACCTACTCAAAGCCCCAGAACACATAAAATAACACAGAAACGAAGAATCGCACCTCAAAACCAAATTAATCAAATTCTGAGTTTCAAACTCATTTTAACTAACTTCGAACGCGACGAAACATGCTTGGAAAACTCGAAACAACGCCAAATTCTACGTACAAGTCACAAATCACAATACAAACCTATTCCAAGGCTTGAATCTCGAACAGACATCGATAAAGCCAAAATCTACTTCAACTCAAACTTAGGAAATTCTGAAACCTTCAAAATGCCAACTTTCAACATTAAGCGTCGAAACGCTTTTGGTCCACCCAAAACTCGATCGCCTCCTCTAGAATCACCTCCCTCGGGCCATCAATATTAGGAACACATAAGCGACCCCGTAGCCGCAGAACACCATCATCACTGATAGTAATCTCCTTTGCATCACCCGGTAGCACCATCTCTCTAACGACCAGGAAGTGTGGATTATCATACTGACGAGCCTTGATCCACTCGAATAAGGAAGACTGAGCCAAAACACATGCAAGAACCCGCTCCAAAATATCCAACCTCAGAAGTCAATTAGCTAAAGACTGGATGCCCAAAGCTATTGGCCACTCCTCCGCTGAAATGAATGCCAAACTACCCATACTCTCGGCCTTTCTGATCAAGGCATACTCGACCACGTTCGCCTTGCTCGGGTGATAAAGGATGGTAATATAATAATCCTTCACTAACTCAATCCACTTGTGCTGCTGCACATTAAGATCCCTCTGCTTAAACAAATGCAACAAACTGCAGTAATCAGTGTAGACCTCGCACGACATCCCATAAAGATAATGCCTCCAGATCTTGAGGGCATGAACTATCACAGCCAACTCCAAGTCGTGCACAAGGTAATTCTTGTCGTGGGGCTTCAGCTGACGTCAGGCATATGCAATAACTCGCCCCTCCTGCATCAACACATAACCCAAACCAACGCGTGAAGCGTCGCAATACACAGTATACATCCCCAAACCGGAGGGAAAAACCAACACCAGTGTTGTAGTCAATGCGGTCTTGAGCTTCTAAAAGTTCGTCTTGCAATAATCGAACCATATGAACTGAGCACCCTTCTGGGTCAATCTAGTCAAAGGAGCTACAATAGACGAGAAACCCTCCACAAACCGACGATAATAACCTGCTAACCCCAAGAAACTCCTGATCTCGGTCACTATGGTAGGACAAGGCCAACTTTGAACTACCTCGATTTTCTTGGGACCCATCTTAATACCCTCACCTGATACGACATGCCCCAAAAAAGCCACAGAATCTAAACAGAACTCGCACTTGGAGAACTTAGCATATAGCTTTTGTTCCCGTAAGGTCTGAGTACTATCCTCAAATGCTGCTTGTGCTCCTCCATACTACGCGAGTAGATCAATATGTCATCAATGAAGACAACAACAAATGAGTCAAGATATGGCATGAACACCCGATTCATCAATTACATAAACACCACTGGGGCGTTAATCAAAGCGAAGGACATCACTAGAAACTTGTAATGCCCATATCTAGTCCGGAAAGTCGTCTTCGGAATATCCAAAGCACGAATCTTCAGCTGATGATACCCAGATCTCAAGTCGATATTCGAAAACACTCTAGCACCCTATAGCTGATAAAAAAAATCCATCAATGCGCGGCAACAAGTACTTATTCTTGATGGTGACTTTGTTCAGCTGGCGGTAATCAGTGCACATATGCATACTCCATCTTTATTCTTCACAAATAATACTGGTGCACCCTAAGACGACACACTCGGCCTGATGAACCACTTCTCGAGCAACTCATGTAGTTGTTCCTTCAACTCCCTAAGCTCCTTTGGATCCATGCGGTAATGCGAAGTAGAGATAGGTTGGGTTCCTGGAATCAAATCAATACTGAAATCAATATCCCGATCCGGTGGCATACCTGGTAGATCAACAGGAAATACGTCGAAAAACTCTCGTACCACTGGCATTGAATCTATTGTGAGAGTCTATGCAGTGGTATCGGAACAAAGTCCAGATAGGCCAGACAACCCTTGTTTGCTCTGGATGGTCCGAAACATACCCCAGTCACCCGGGACCCCGTCCAAATGTACCAATAAGTCCATAATATACTACAGACCTACTCGAAGCCTCGGAACACATAAAATAACATTAAAACCAAGAATCGCACCTCAAAACCAAATTAATCAACTTCTAAGCTTCAAACTCATTTCAACTAACTTCGAACGTGACGAAACATACTTAGACAACTCAGAACGATGCCGATTCTACATACAAGTCACAAATCACAATACGAACTTATTCCAAGGCTCGGAATCCCGAACGGACACCGATAACACCAAAATCCACTTCAACTCAAACTTAGGAAATTCTAAAACCTTCAAAATGTCAACTTTCAACATTAAACGCCGAAACGCTCCCGGTCCACCCGAAACCCGATCCAAACATACGCCCAAGTCCAAAATCATACACAAACCTATTAGAACCTTCAAATCCCGATTCCGAAGTCGTTTACTTAAAAATGTTGGCACAAGTCAAACTTAGCCACCTTAAGCCACTATAATGGAACTAAATGTTTCGAATTCAACTAAAATCCTTCCAAAACCAAACCAACCTCCCCGCAAGTCATAAAACAGTAAAAGGACATACGGGAAGTCTTAAATAAGGGAACGGGGATCTAAAAAGTAAAATGAACGATCAGATCGTTACACATTATATTTTACATCTATCTTCAAGGACTCAAAATTAATCGAATAGTACGAGGTTTTGCTTGCTTGGGTTTTTTAATGCACTGTAAACGGCAGATTTGCAAACTGGCTACGAATCTAAGTTCATGCACAATGTTTGTCACTGTCCTCGATTGCATAGCGCGGTCTGTGTCAATCGCCCACCAAGTCGAGTTTTGTTATTTCAAATACAATATTGTTTTGTTATTTCAAATACAATATTTATTTTAATTGTCACTTAAATTTCATATAATAACGAAAAGTATCACTTTATGTAACGATCAATTTGGTGTAATCGCATCATTACCTTATTTTTTCTCTCATCTTACCCTTTCTTTTATTAAGCAATCCTATTTTGTCATTATCCTTCCTTTTTATATAATAACTCTACCATATCCCTTACTTTTTCTTTGTATTAATATTATAAGTTTATTCTTATATTGTTAGTGCATGATATCACGAAACGACAACAAATAATACAAGCTATCCTAATATTATATACATTAAACCAATACAATACAATACATTATGAAACAAACGATACATAACAATCATCCAAACAAGCTGTTAAGAAAAACCACATGCATAATGGCAAGGACAAGCAGCTGAATTTTTCACTTAAAGGTGCCACAAGCAAAATCAGTTTAACAGTATAATATGCTCTCAAATAAGCGTGTTAATGCGTACAACTCAGTAGTTAAAGATAGCATTAGAACACTAGGAATTATCAACTCTCTAGCTGAAAAAGGAATATCATCCTGGAAACCAAATTATTAACAGACATGCACTGTAAAGTGAATTGATGTCACAAATCAAACCATCTCCCTATTTTTGGGGGTAACAAGATGACACATTTTTTCAAAACAAGAAAAGAAAAATAGATGGCATTCTAATTGTACAATTCTCTCGGTGGCGTGTTTAGTTTCCTAAACATCTTCGGAGAGCAAGGGGATCAGTCAACATTCAGTTAGACCATACATGGACCAGCCCAAGACTGTTTCCAGTATAGATTTCATTATGCTCTTCATCATAGAAAAGGGCAGTGATATCTTCCAGGGCTTCCGCAACCGTGCTACTAATTCTGGAAGCTCGGATACGCTTCTTAGAGTTGCAACTTCTACCACCATGCTCATTGCAACTGGGACTACAACTACAATCATCTGAGCTAAGGCTGTCAGTTGCTTTTATTTTAGCAAGGCATTTGCCTGTCAAAATGTTGCTGATATTGATCGATCCAGCTGTAAAACCAGATCGGTCAATTTTAGATATCTATAAACAAGCACAGAATATCAAAAATAAATCAAAGAGGCAAGCATCAAGATTTACTAAATCACCTTACTTCCAACCATCTAGGTCATAACCACATCATTTAATTTATATCTCTAAGCTTATTAATTAACAATGCGGGTACAGCAATATTTTTGTGAGAATAAACTGACATACAGGTATATCAGCCCTAATCATATTTATGATGATTAGTCTCCCATCCAAAGGCCTATTATGCTTTTCAAACATCCAGAAAGAATGTTATGAAATTCTCACTGACATACCTGTTCCTTCTGATAAGGAATCATCAGAATCAGCTTTGCAATATGAAATAATAAGGTCCTGATCACTAGTAATGTAAATGTTGTTTGTGTTGCAGTCAGGATGCCATAATAGGTGATCCTCAAATGAAGTCACAAGCTCCCCGCGGAAGTTCCAAACAGCTACTGTTCTGTTTCGGAACGTCAAGAATAATTGATTCTCGTACAGAAATATAAATGCTGATGGGGTCATGAATTTGGCTCTGCTAACTTCTGTCAACTCAGAATTGCGTACCTATATTCAACAGCTATTAGATTTGATGATAAACAAAGAAAAAAGACATTGCAGAGAAGGGGAGAGAAACTCACATCAAGAATCTGAAGATTTTCATTCTCTTGTTTGACAAGAAGCTTTTCATTGAACTGTTCAATGAAATCCACCTTCTTATTTCGGTGGAGCAGATGGTTGAAAGATTTAAGAACAGTACCATCCTCAATCGAGAGAATCTTTAAAGGAACATGGCCGCTAGCTTTGGTAAATATTAGCAACATGATTCCTGGACTGCTAGAAGGGAAATGAAAAGAGAACAAAAGTTATGAGTCAAGAAAACCAGTTCCTGACGATCAAACTACTGCAAGTTTATGAGAAGTACTTAACAGAACAGACCAGACTTCCCTTTAGTACATTATTCTATCTCAACAGGAATCCCAAAAGAATCATAAGAATAAAAAGTTGAGTCAAGAAAACCAGTTCTTGACAAATCAAACTGCTGCAAGTTTATGAGAAGTACATATGAAAAACACAACAGACCAGACTTCCATTTAATACATTATTCTATCTACTAAAAGCATCCTTTTGTGCACTTCATCACTATCTTTCAGCTCTTGGAACTAAGAGAGCATTGTTAATCCCAGAAAGAACAGGAATCTCAAAAGAATTATAAGAATAAGAAGTTGAGTCAAGAAAACCAGTTCTTGACAAATCGAACAGCTGCAAGTTTATGAGAGTACATATAAAAAACACACAAGAATCCTTTCTGCATTTCATCACAATCTTTCAGCTCTTGAAACTTTAGAGAGCATTGTTAATCCCAGAAACAACAGGAATCTCAAAAGAATCATAAGAATAATAATAGCAGCTGACAAACAAACAAAAACTGTCACCAGAAACAAACAAACACATACAGAGATGCGAAGAAAATAAAACAAACTAAAGACAAACAAAAAACAGAGACTACTAGTAAAACAGGAGAACAAAAACCATCTAGAATACAATCAAAAACTTAGAAAGAAATGAGTTAGCAACTCTAGCAAACGTATAACACATTTCCAAATACTAAAGGCGTCTGCCGCACAAGATTCTGTAGAGCATTTCCATGCACATAAGTTATAACACAACTCATCACGGCAATAATGAGCATGCTAATGCATACTTGCAAAAGCAATGAAGTTACCTGATTTTAATCTCTTGAACATTTTTGTCCGAGATCGAGTATAACATCGTATAATTCTTCAGGTCAAACACCTTGTATATGCTGTCAAAAATGAAACGGAATTGTAACATTGAAATTTTTTACCAAAATTAATCACATCATCCAGAAAGGACTTCAGTACAGGAAATTTTACCTATCCTGGGCAGAATAAGTAAGTACCTTCCCATTTACATCATCAAACTCCACAAAACCAGGCCATTTTAATGATTCTGACTCAAATAGAGCAAATCCAGCATCTGGTTTACCCCTCCTTATGTATCTAATTTCATTGATAAATATATTGTATTACTACCAAATAAAAACATTCAATATAGTCTGATTATAAAATAATATTAAAATTTCATACTCAATCCTTGTCGTTCTGCATTTTAAGGAACTGAAATTATCTGACGCATAGACCGAAACAGTGATTAACGAGTCATTGTTTTTATTGTAAAACAAGCTTCGTATGACTTCGTCTGGACTGACATTCAAAAAGCATATCCTCCTGTTTGTTTCTGCACCACCAGTAATCTATATCAATTACCTTTCAATCACAAAGGTGCTCATAGAAGGAATATAACATTGAGAATTACCAATCTTCGTTCTTTACCTCGGCTAAATGCTGCACAGACACCAGATTGTGCAAGGGCAAAAACAATATCAAGTGCAGCAACTATCTCAATTATCTTTGACCTTTTCTTAAGAAATGAAAGTACCATGGCACTATGACCTTTTGGATCATGGGTATCATATTCCTCCTACAGATCACGTATAAAAACTGTCATTACTAATAATTGAGAGCAGCATCCTAAAATAATGAACAACTAATTCAACTGCGGATATTTTAGATTTTTATTTCCAGGCAACCAACAATTACTACATGCAAGATCATAAAAAGATAGGACACACATTTTAAGCAACTAATAATGAAAATGTCCACTTGAAACAGTCCAGATTATGACAAATGAGGACACGAAAAAAAACAACCATAAAAAAAATCCCCCAACTAATCCAATATACAAAATACGTATTTTTCACAGCTTTATAGCCCTTCACAAGTTTCTAGCAACATGAAAGACATAATTCCAACTAACATTTGTCCAGTATTGACGGAAATCTGACCACCAAACTGAATTAGGCAAAATAAAAGCTAAAATTCTATTTAAAAACCTACAAATTGCTCAGGCCATGAAGATTAGACAGACTGCAAATCACAACAGAACGCTGCTGTCTGGAAATGCACCATAAGACATATAAGCAGCAACCTCATCCTAGGAAAACAAGTTGGTTAAAAAAAAGATGCAAAAGGCATTTCTTTCCCCTTTGTTTTTAATCCGCTAGCTGCCTAATATAGCTGGTTCAAAAACTTATGCATTAAGGAAGCAACTGGAGAGTTGCTTGTCAACATAATTATTTGAAATTGGAAGCGTGAAGAAAACTTGAAACTAGAGGTTGGATCCTTCGAGATGCAAATTCTAAGATTTGTGGATACGGATCCGAGTACAGATACGGGTGCAAGGATCCGACTAAAAATAATTCAAAAAATAAAAATATAAAAAATTATGATAAATTTTGGGAAATACTTATGTATAACTTGTAAAGCGTGGATTTCTTTTTTATTCTCAAGTTGTAGATAAGAAAATGATTGATTTCCTAGATACGGTATGCTATTTTATTCAAATTTATCCTAATTTTGATTTTGATTTCGGGAATTAAATCGTATATTGTCTCGAATTATTTCGTCCGTCGTGGTCAAAGTATCCAAAATCGTTTGACCAGATCCGCGGATCCCATACCCACACCCATTGCCGTGTCGACACGGGTGCGGCACCTAAACTGCCATGTTGGAGCAACTTAGATCTCGATTAACATCGCTTGCCTATCCAGTAAACATATCTTTTGCCTAATAAATACTCCTGCATTCCCTTTTATATAGCATTATTTTCTTTTTAGTATGTTCCAACAAGACAGACATTTTCTTTATTTGAACATTCTTTAACTTTAAACTTCTCATTCCATCCCTAATGACATGCTCTTATAGTGATAAAAATATCATGACATGTTTAAAACCACAAGTTCTTTTTTTTTTTTTTAGAACCACAAGTTCTACGGATACTTTTGGGGTATGTTCCAAAAACCTTTCTTTTTTAAACTCCGTGCATAGTCAAACACCACAATAAAAAATGAAATGGAGGGACCAGCAAAAATAATTTACATTATATGTTAGTCAAATTGATGCAAAATGTTAAACTTCAACACCAAGACTCTAACAAACAAGGGTTCAAGAAAGGAAACAATAACTGAACTTAAACACATGAAATAAGGGGACTGAAGCTGAATTGCAAGCGAAATTGCTGGAAGAAATGAAAGAAGTGCAGAGTCATGGAGGAATGAGCAATTGAGCACAGAGTTGAAGAAATGAGAAAAAAAGGAGAAGAAGAAAGGAGAGAAGAATAACATAGGATTCAGAATTGTTATTCATCCTACTTTGCCAAAAAACAAAGGATAATTATATACTCTTACAGGAAAAAGTTGAAGAGACATGAAAGAAATTGGATTTAAGTGGGTGGTTTTAAGGATTGCAAAATGGCCTAACAGCCCCCTAAACATGCATCGGGTTTTCAAGCAGGCTACCAAACTTACGAGTTTTTCATATTAGTATTAACAAACGTCTCTGATCGTTGATCAGTGACATAGGTTATGTAGATAACGTGCGTGCGAATCCCGCCGCTAACGCATGCGAATACAATAATATTGATTTAAACAAATACTAAATTAGAAAAAAATTACAAATGAAGAAAGAAAAAGAAAAAGGACCCCGTCAGTTCCCC